>JAVQJF010066754.1:0-19332 GCA_036023855.1 Gadopsis marmoratus | reverse complement strand
AAGTCATCATCTGCCCGGCAGGAGAAAACTAGGCCTGTAGCTATATTCAGCACCACCCTGCAGCCCCATTTCAGGTTCCATTTAAATGCGACGTGTGCCGCGCGTCTGCGGAGCCACACGGGCGGCGAGCTGCGCCAAAAAACAAACAAAAAAGAAAAAAAGGGAACGAGCTGGGATTTTATTTGAGGGCTTTTCCCTGCGTCTGCTTACCTGCAGATGTTCCTGGAAGCGTATCGGCAGGATCTGAGCCATTCTGGGGGATTTGTCTGCCCGAAGGATCCGCGATGGGAGGAAAGGGGAAGGGGACAGCAGGAGGAATAGAGGCGATCTTGCTCCGTTTGCGCCCCAAACGTCCCCAAAAGTCGAATTTGGTGGGCAGTCTGGGTGGCCTGCGTTGGTATCACACGAACACAGCGACTGCTCCCATTCAGCAGCTCCCCTCCACCAGTCCTAAATCAGAAACTCCGCACTTCCGCCGCGAAAACTAGTCCACTTGAGCTACTACTGAGCCCCTCTATAAAGCCGTTTCTCCTCGAGCCACGCACGGATACGGGGCTGTCCTAAAAATCCGCGCTGAGCTTATTGCCAGTGATGACCTCCCATAAGCAGCCCAGAGCGCGTGTCGTGGATTTTTGTCTGTCTTTCTCGGAGCTGTCAATGCAAGCGGTCGGATGTGCAGTCTGTACCGCTCCGCCACAGCCCCTTCCCCCTTCCTTTCCACCAACTTCGAAATCAGGGCTCGTGACAAGCGCCCCACCTTTGCATGATTTCTACAAAATCACACGCGCGCGCGCGCGCACGCACACACACACACACACACACACACACGCACACGTTCGCATGGATGACGCATAGATTTGTTCCAGAGAAGGCTGCAACTGTTTCAGTGTGTTTTTTCCCCAAGAGGCTGAAAACTGCATCTTTTTGGCCCTCTGCTGTCATCATCATCACCATCATCATCATCATCATCATTTCCTTTGTGCCTGGTGAGCAGCAGGTTGTGCACAATTGAGCAAATAGAAGTAGTAAGCTAAGTTTTAAACGCACTGCACGCACTGCAAAAACTGATGTGAGTCAGTATTACACAAAGGATGTGGACGGCACAGAAACACTTTGTAATCAGAAGGCTACTGTTTCAAAGGGTCTGACTTAAACAGTTCCAACTTCCTCTGTTGTGAAATATGATTAAGTTTTGTATGGAAGGAAATAATTAAGAGCTGTATAGACATTTATCGTCACCCTGCTGTCAACACACAGGAAGTTGAAACATGTTAAGAATAAAAGCTCACTGTGTTTACAGTAGATTTAAATAAAGAAGAGGATATGTTCAGTCCTGTTATTTACATAATGATATACCAGTGGCAACTTGAAGTGGAATTGAGTCTCAGTGAACAAATGCGATTCTGTAAGATGTGAATGGTGAGCTGCTCTGCTGTATGTTGCAATGTTGTTGGGGGGGAAAAGCATGATGCTCACTCTGAACGTAATCTTGTGACTTTCAATATGGCTTTTACTTATTTTTAAAAGGTTGGATTAAATTCATGCTTTTACTAATTCTCATATGTGTATAATGTTGAGTTTTACAGTCCTGTTGTTTAAATCACACACAAGACAGAGAAAGTGGTTTCACTCTGACAGGAAGCAGGTGTAACCAGCGGCATCTGGTCAGTGGCCACTGGAGTTCACACACAGACACACACACACACACACACACACAGCTGCTGGTGTCTCACTTTAACCTTTGATAATGTGCTTTATCCTCATGAACCACACACAGCACAGAAACCCCAAATAAAGACATTGGTCCAGGCTAACTGATGGTTACTGCTCAACAACAGTAAATGCAGGGAAACTGTGGTCAAATAAATAAAACAAAAAGAATGTGAAGAAGATGCATTTCGACTTTGGGTCTGTATTGCACATTCACATAAACCCCTTCATGGTAATTAAGACTGCATCACCCTGTCAGGGTTAATTTAAGCAATAATGACCTGCTCGCTGTACATTATCCCTATTATATCACACAGTATAATTAAAATCAAAGTCATCAAACTAAACTAAACTAGGGTAAAAGATACACCAAAATATACTTGTGGCTAAAATGAAAGACTGTCACAACCCATCTTGGGTTTTAGTCTCTTCCTGCTGTATTTGAACAGTCTCAGATCTTGTTCCGTTGCATGTACTTTACTTTTTTCCCACCAGCCTGATTGTCCCCACCTGTGTCTCGTTATCACCTGCCCTGCTCTGCCAATCAATCATCTCAGGTGTATTTAGCCCGGTTCATCACACATGACCAGAACATTGGATATGAGCAGGGGGTACAAAGTGATGGTGAAGATTTTAGCTGCAAATTTGGAGGCTCTCGTTATGTGATTTGATGTCTTATAGCAGCAGACCTACACAGTTTGTGTGCTGAACAGTCAGCGAAACGTGGTGATCTGACAGCAAGATCACCATTTCTTCATCCAGAGGCGGAAACATCCCGACTGAATGACCGTTACATTGACACAAACAGTTAACCTTGTGCAATTATTACTAAAATGATGACATGGCACAAAAGAATGACTCACCGCAGAACTTTATGATCTCTGAGCTTTAAGTTTTGGATTAAAGCTGTAATGTGGCAGCTGAGTGTCTCTGAGCAACTGTTTAAGACATTTATATACTAAGTTTGCTGTGTCTATTTCAATCTATCAACAACATAATGAAATCAGTACTTCAGCTGTATAACTTCAGCTGTAGTGTTGAATTACACTTTCGTGACACACAGTAGACCTACAGTATGTTCATGTGAAACTTTCAAACTGTGCAATTATCCTCATATAACTCATATGAATACAACATGAGAGACGCTCCTGTAGTTTTAAGGATGGGCAGGGTGAGTTAAATACGCCGTGTGCTTGGCCTGGCTCTTGCTGTCTATCAGAAACAGCTGGTTATTCTTGTGGTGGGAAATCATCTCATCGAGGGTGCCGAAAATCTGAAAGAGAGATAAAGATATAGAAGTAATTAAATGAAAACCGTGAAAGTCTTCCAGAATCCTGATCGTTGTCTTCTCCCTGCGCCCACTCCCCTCTCTTAAACCTCTGTAATTTGCCCTCACCTCTTCGTTCTTCTTGCCCTCTTTTCCGAGGGCATAGCCTTGTGTCTCCTCCAGGAATCGTATGGGAATGTTGTACACCTTCTGCTGATAGAGCACAGCGAGGGTGTACGGCTGGCGGGCGCTCTGGGCTGAGCTGTGTCGGATGAGATAGGCGCCGTCCTACAGCAAGGTAAAAGAGAGGAAAACGGGACAGTCTAAGCAAAAATGAATAGGAAATAAAAAGGGATGTGGAAGAAATGTCTGGGAAGCTTTGACAGGAGAATGAGGGCCAAAAAGAGAACAGGGAAACAAAAATTAAAGTGAGGGATGGATTAAGAATTGAGGGAAATTAAAAACACTTTAAATTATACAGAGTAAGTGGTGGAAATGGGGAAAAAACAGCGTAATGGAAGCACTGAAGGTGTCTGACTCAGGTTTGGCTTTTACTTGAGCAAAAACATGCACATAGACACTCAGGAAATGTCCCCATTTTCTGTGCAACTCCCTCACCTTAAGCCTTTGTGTTTGCTTGGTTGGAAATAAAAATTACTTTCCCATCATTAGCTGATTATTACACTGTGAAATGAAACATAAAACCATTTGCGTTACCTTGTTGACCCTCAGCAAGAGATCCTCAGCTGCCTTTCTGTTGCAATCTCCAGCAAACCATTCTTTGTCCTGTTATATGACATAAATATATCAGTAAGAGTAAGCCCCTCCTCTGCAATTTGTGTTAAGATCTTGCGTGCAAAGGGATAGCATACCTCATTCCCAGAATGTCTGGATGCCCTCATGCCACCAGAGAAGGCTTAAAACAGATAGAAAACATGTAATGTGTCAAGCGCAGGTTGTGGGAAATCCATATTTGGCAACAGCCAGATGGTTTAAAAGATGTAAAGTATGATCCATGTAATGTTTGGATTACATTAAATGAACAATCTAAGCAGCTTCCAAATGATCACAGTCATCCCACAGGATTTAAAAAAACTCTCTTTTTGAAAAATGTGAGCTTACCCACGGGCTTAGTGTCTGCCATAGGAGGATTTGAAGGGCTGGAATAAAGACAGGAAGTCTAATGTTATGTGTGCCGATGGGGTCAGCTGCAAAAACAAGCTGGAAATGAGTGTAAATTATTGCAGTTTTCACACTTATAACTAACGTCTCAGCTATCTACCAATGCTCTCCTCCACCCTCTCCGTGTTCTTTGCCTCTTACCTGGGCTTAGCCTCCTTCAGGTTTGCTGGCAGAGGGGGCCTAACACTGGGAGTTGGCGGAGGGAGTTTGGTAGGAAATGTGACACGTCTTGCTTCAACTGAAGGAGCTACAGAGATGAGATATGTACTCTTCATCATCGCGATCAAAATCACTTCTCCTGGATGTGGTATGAACTTATAGTTGATCTGTTTTTAATGAGTAAAGGAGATTTTGTTTTTACCTGTTTTTGCCTCATTCAACGAAGGCAAGAGTGAATTCTGCAAGAGAGGAAATAAAAGTTACAGAGCTTAATATGCTAGGTAGGAAATGGAAATACAGTGTGAGAATGAAAACTTCCATTTCAAATTCAGCCTCTATCTTGACAGTCTTATGAGAACAGAGCTTAGCATACAGAAATGATAAGGCTAAGCACTGAGATGAATAGACTCACTCACAGACTTAGCTCTGGGAACTGGAGGCTTCATCCTGCAGACAGAGAGAATTCTACTTTTCATTGCATGTTTATTACCAGGAATTTACTGTGTAATGCCACTACTATATCTGCCACATTTGCATTTTGCTGCGAAAAAACACAGCAGCTCCATTGTCTGATGTGACATAGAGTATCAAATTATGCTATCAGATTATATCTCAGGTTACTTCAGGTTAGTGCATATCATGAAGCTCTGGTTACGTAGCAAGTTGAAAGCCGTTTTGACCCATGCTGAAGTGCACTTACATGGGTATGGGAGAAGGTGCAAGTGCTGTCTTGGTAGATGGAGGCATCCTCATTGGCACACGAGGGGCAGGAGAGCAAGCTGAGGAGCAGGAAGAAAGGAAATTAACTTTTATTAGACTTTCCATCATCTGGAAATGTAAGCTGGCTGTCTAACAAATACTGAAGTACCATAGTTTAAGTAACTGTTGTCTGATCATGACTCACAGATGAAACTGTTTATGCAAACTTAAAGTACAATTAACATCTCAGAGCTGGATCATGTATGATGCTACCTACCAGCTGTAGGCTCTAAATACAGGTCATCGTTATCCTCCTGAAACACAAAAAGGCAAATAACGTCATATCATGATAATAGATATGAGCATATTTCTCAATACGCATGGACAAATGTGCCGAAATTTGGGTGAGCACTACTGTAGAAGCTTTTTTACTCTGCTGATACTCTCATGCAAAGATTTAATGGTCATGACAGCTTCCTCATTGTTCAGTATCTATCTAAATCTAACTTTATAACTATTTGCTATAAATAGTCAATTCTTTGATGTAAGTGTCTCTGATTGAACTAATATTAAGTGATGTTTTAAGCCCCTTAGAGATACTTAAATATACTGAGCCTTCTGACAGGTGACACCATTCCCTAACACTGACCTAACTTACATAAAGTTGTCTTTAAATCCTACCGTTAATGAAGCGAAGAGAAGATACTTGGCTGCTTACCCAGACCTTACACTGTATCTGCACAGGCTAAAGTGCGTTGACCCCATGGATGTATTTTGAAATGATTTGCCTCTGGGCACAGTAGTAGTAAGTGCCCCCCCCTTACTTTAATAAAATAGTAGGCTATGCAGCTGTAATGTGAAATGAAAAATCCGCAAAAACAAATATTGGATTTCATTTGGTTGACACATAGTAAATATGACTGTGTCAGATTTGAATCAGGAGCAAAAAGAAAAACAAAACCCGATCAGGACATCCTTTATTTTAAATGAGCTCTATGACTCTGGGCCTGAGCCCGCTAGACCCATTCAATGATCCATCTGTGATTGGCCCAACAGGCTTGATAGGCAGCTTCATTTGAAAGCTATGGCCCGCATCAATGTTTATCTAGTTCCACTAGTCTTACAAATAGCCACTAGTAAGCCTTCCGTCTGCTATCAGTAATGTTTCCACACGTGAATCATATAACTGTCTTACAAAAGGGGGAAAAGTCAAGTTAGTGAGCATAAGTTAAACTTGCCGGTTCTTCATTTGGATCCAGATACACATCTGAAATGCAAGAAGAAAATACTAACAGTGATCTGTGCTGTTGTAGCATCATACAGGCCTCTTGCAAAAAGTGCATATAGTCAAATACAGGTAACCAGAGAATGTGTAATCCATTCATTCAGTCAGTCAGTGATGTAATTGTTGGTAAAAGGAGTAATCCTGAAGTTCCTTATATTCATAATATTACAAAATAATGTAAAAATATAACAATAAAATGAATCATTAATTATTATTGTCTTCTTAGCTACAGTTAGTGAGATTAATAAGAAATATTTGAGGGATTCAGAAATGTGCAATAGAGAGATTTCTCCAAGCAGTGCAACATCGGGACTCAATTCAAGCAGAGAATCTCAGATGGTTTGCTCATGACCTTTGACCTGAAGATTTGGACAAAGCCAGAGGATGTGTAAATACTACTACACCACACTAGGTGGCACTCTATTCTTTGTTTCAGTCACAGCTGCAATCTCTGCTTAATTTACTACTAACTACCCAGGTCTGCTGCTATTTATGTATTCCAAATTGCTGTTGCTGCTGGAAACAATAAACACAGTCTTTATTGACTGTGCAGCATGTGCCTGTTGGGAAAGATCTATAAGATAACATCTGTGCCGTAAATGCAAAGTGATTTATGGGTTTGTGCTGACTGTATTTCTGTAAATAGCACACGACTAAAAACAAATATTGATTCTAGTATATCTGGTTGCCATATGACCTCATTAAGACATTTGCCTTCCTCTCAGTCAACAGTCAACATTACTTCTGTGAAAGACTTATATGTGTGTTGGTAGAAGTGATTACTGCACCTTCCTCTGTGTTGGGTACAGGGAGTGGAGCAGGAGCAGAACGGGCCAGTGGAGGAGGCATCATCTGCTTTTTCCCAGGCTTCTCAGTTCTGTCAATCTCAGGTGCTGCGAGCGAGAAGAACGTAGTTACATCACATTGAAGAAAGGTAATGAGATGAGTAGGTGGACAAAATCAGCAAATGCACTGTTGTAGGTGTAGTTGCAAATGAAAACAGACGAATGGCTCACGTTTCTTGATGTTGCGATCATAGAGGAATTCCTCAGCATGTTGTGGAGGTTTCTGTATGACAGAGGTGAGATGATTTAATTAAAAGAAATGCAACATATTGAAACATATTTGACAGATGCAGAGACACACAGAAACAGACTTCCAGGAGCTATTGTTACCGAGGTTTTGACTGGTTTGGGTGGAGGAACAGTCACCCTTTGTGGAACAGCAGGACTGGACGTCCTCTCTGCAAAAAGTAGCATCAAGTAATGGAATTTTAGGGAAAAGCTCAGTTTTATATTGTCAGAGGTATCTATGCTGAATAGGACTTTTCACCTGTTTAGACCCTAATCCCCCCTACAGTAATGACTCAGTGCAGTGCTGTTACCCAGATAAACGTTCTCCTCCACTTGTTTCTGTGGGACTTTCATAGCCGGACGCTCGCAGGGAGGAGCTTCATACATGTCACTTTCCTCATCATCCTGCCATTAGAAAATGTAACTATTTTAAAGGTGCGTGCATTTAGCATTTTTGCAAATAGTTACCACATTAAAACTGAGAAATTAGAATAATTACAGTACATTGTGTGCAACACCGTCAATCCATGCAGGAGATCTGCTGGAGTTCTATACAAGCAACATAGCTTCGGTTGATGAGTAAGTGAAGTGCCAATAGAAAAGGTATATTGTGATTCGGTTAGATTTTTTTTTTTAAAGTAGGAAAGCAACATTTCATCAGAGGGGGGAAGGACAATCCGCAATAAGGTATCCCCCACAAAAGAAGCAACAGAGCTTGTAGGACATGTGGTAACACTATTATAAGAATGAGATAAAGATGTTAAACGCCACATGTAGCACCTTTAAATAATATGTGGATAAAACCTGTAAAAGCACAAAGTCAGGAGCTTGTTGTCTTTTTACTTACAAACTCATCCTGTGGCCATCCTGCATCCATGTCATCTGAAACAGACAGATTAAATTGAAAGACATTGATAGATAATCAAGGGCTGTAATTCAGTGAAGAAACAAACACAGGAGGGATCATTCATTCCAAGGTGAGGTTAAGTCTCACCTGTCCGTCTGGGTGGAGCTGGCGCTCCATTGTGCCTGACAGGAAGAGAGGTAAGATGCTGCAGTACCATTTGATTTCATTCATAATACATTAAAAGCAAAACTAATGAGGCTTTGCTAATGGGATTGTCGGTCTGTCTATGTACTTACAGGCTCTTCAGCTTTTCAAAGAAGCTCTGAAAAACACAGAAACCTCAGCTTAGTAACTTAACTACATGCCTGGCAGGTAATCATTTACTTTTAGTTATCTATCAGCATCATCATCGGACATGAGTCAGTGGCTGCTTCTTGGGAAAGATCACCATGACGGACAATAGAACTTTATTTAGAACACCATGATATGTATTTATTTACAGAAAGAAAACACCTAAAGTACTGGTAACACTTTATTTTAACCCCATTATGTAGCATTTTGAAGCAGTAAATAAACACTTGGTTAATTTAATATGTTGTTTTATATACATACAGTAGGTGGCTATGTGCAGTAAATACAGCTTGTTTACATTTAGATTTTGACAGTAAAATAATAATATGACATATGTTATTCTGAAATGGGTCATTCTGCATAATGAGAGTACTTTTACTTTTGGTACTTTGAGTATATTTTGACACTAGAACACTTCACTTAAGTAAACATTTGCATGCAGGACTTTTACTTGTAGCACAGTATTCCTACACTGTGATATTACTACTTTTACTTTAGCAAAAGATCTGAGTACTTCCTCCACCACTGATTATTTGTTCACATACTTCTAATAATGTGAAATAGGAGGGTAGAGTTTCAGTAATTATAACTTATTTAGTCTTTGTGACTCTAACGTTTGATTGCTGCTACATTCAGTTCATAATCACTGCTGTTTTGAAGCAACATCGATTAAAACACAGAAAAGTTCATCTGCAGGGATGTAACTGAGGCTGGCAGGAGGAGGCGGAGATAAAAACACACCTCAAGAGAAATCAGGAAGTGCCGTGCAGCCGTGCAACAGTGCCGTGCAGCCGTAGAGGAAGTGTTGATGTAAAGTAAAATATTCTAGACAGACAGATAGTGAGAGAAGGAGGGACCGTAGAGTTTCTATCTGTCACACATCAGCACATGCAATGTCATGCAACAGCTGCTTTACTGTTGATAAATGAGGAGCAGGTGGGAAAGTGATTAAAAGGATGAACAGAACTAAATTATTGTTCATGACCATTTCCTCACACACTAATTAAAAAAATATCAGCATTTTGGTGTCGGGCCAAGTTACAGTGACAATGATCCGCTTTGTTTCGACCACAGTGTTGAGCTGCTACCTGCGGCTGTAACTTCTCTCTGACGGGATGATATTAGAACCACATGTAAAGTGTTGTTAGTGGCCCAGGAGGACATTGGGAGGAAAAAGGAAAGAAGTCATGTAACCATGAAGTGAAATCTGATGCAAACAGAAAATGCTATTGTCCGGTTAGTGAAACATTTGAATGATGCTCAGAATGTCTTGTCCTTGTTATCACAAGCAAGTACCATGTATTAGATATTAATGTTAAAAAGTAACAGTGACCAACCTGATTTTTTATTCTTGACAGAGATATTAAGATACCACATGTTATTAAACTAACTCCACAAGGACGTGCCTTGAGAGTATGGACTGCTAATATAATATTTTTTGGTTAAGCAAACTGTGTATTCTGAAACACACAATTACAATTGACTGATAAATAATCAAGGGGGAAAGCATTGTGTTCACACTGTCTTTGCTGCATTTTCCACACTTGCTCTGGTGTATTCACACATCATAGACTGGATCTTATCTCTATATTTTAATGTTTGCTTTCAACATGTGAACATACAAGGAACTCGTCCAACAATAAAACATTTTATCTGCATGAATTGTTGGCACTAGAAGAGAGGAAATTGAACTTTGTCATATCAGACTAGCAAAAACGCAATATCCGTATATGGTGCAGAGAGTGAAAACTATATGAGTGAACACGTTACGTAAAATACAAATATTTCTGTGACCCGCTGGAGGAATTTTTGAACATTTGCACAAGACAACAGAATTAAAAATGTACAGGAGATCACACCAACATTAAAAGATCATCTCTGATTTAAACACAGCACCGTCCCAACTACTGCAAGGTCATGTTTACTGAAAAGAATCTGAAATGCAGTATGGGAAAGTGTTCGAAATACATTTGGCAAGAGAAATATTCACATTTCGAATAAGAATATGGTTCAAATCCCATAACTACAAGCTAAATATGAAGCTTGACATGCTGCTGTGTATACAGGTATAGTAGAAGTGACACTATTTGGTCTACCTGATACAAATAATGCACGTATGTATGTTTTTGCTTTCTAGATTTACAATTTATTTGAATTTGACATCTACAAAATGTTAAACGTCAACAACAGATAGTGCTTATTCTAACTTAAAGACAAAAATAGCACCTGTTCAACTGTTTTGTATTAAAAATCCTACATGTTTGATTCAAATCTTATAAAACTGGCACCTTAGGCAACTATGAAACTGATTTTATCGACGACTGTTAAGCAAAGAGCAAACATATAAGAAAGTGTAACAAACTTTTCTGACCTTTCAGAGAACTTTATTCTATCGGAAAGCAGATTACTGATGCCTGCACTGTACTAGGTGTGTTTGCTTTCAGGTTATCTGCAAACACTAGCTGTGGGGTTTTTTTGCTTTTTGCTTTCATGCTCCCACACAATCACAACTTTAACAGTGTAGCTGCCATTGTATCCCCCCCCCCCCATTCAGAACTCCAACGGCATAGAAGTTTTACAGAGGACTCCTTTGCTAAAACTCTGCCATCGACAAGCGCTGCTCACTTCCTTCTCACTCCAACCAAAAGTGATCAGAATGTAAAACAAAATATGACAAAACTCAAACTGTACTTTACCATTGTCATGATTTGGGGTCGAGTCTCACAGCTCAAGTCATGAGGATATGTCTTGTTTTGGTTCTTGGATGCGAATGGTTGTGAAGATTGAAACTGAGCGATACAGAGAGAATGTGAAGAGCAGCTATAACTGATCTAATTTGCATTTCCTACATGTACCAAACAGGCGGCCTCACCTGCTGCTGAACTGCCTGCCTCTAAATGAGCTACAGCCACTGCACAGCTCAAACATGGCTCCACATTTCCCTACTGCAACCTGCTAATGGCCATAATAACCAACTGAATTTGATTCAATTTGTTGCAACTGGTAAATAATGTCTTTGTGTTCTATCTGCAGTCAAAAGGGGAAATTAATTATTAACCTAAGCATTAGCATTAAGCATTAGTTTAAGCTAGGCATGCCTAATAAACTGACAACTTTGTATAGGTTTTAATACCTTCCCCAATATGTTTTCCTTTTGGCAACAAGCCACCTTATTATTTACATCACTGGGTAATGTTCCCATGCTTAATTACTGGTGAAAATATTATGGTCAGTCGGAGTTACTGCCTCCAAGGAATGATTTGCACTTGGGGGGAGATGTCACATGATTTGGTGTGTAGTTACTCACTGGATCACTAGATCTCATAGAATTGTACATGGGAATTTGAGTTGGTGAAATCAAAGGAGCCTCAAGGTTTTTCTCTTTTATCCCACTAGGGGTGAAAGCACAGTACAATGTTTGTGTTTTCTGGTACAGTACAACCAGACATGTTTAAGGAGGAAGTTGTAATTGTAATTCAATTTAAAACCTAGTTATGCTATTGTTTGGTTCTTTAAACTGTTAGTTATTATGAAATGTAGTTTCCTGTTTTTATCTATTGTTGCATTTATGTCCTATGTTTTGGTAAGTAGCATTGGTTGATTAGGATGGGAGCACTGTAATCTCCATGTTTTACAGATTAATAAATTGGACCTTGAATATTGAATCCTCTTCTTTCAAATTACTGAAATATCATTCTGTTTCTTAATTGATAACATTTTCTCTTTTAATTTTGAGTAACTGGTACTGGCATAGGGCCAAGAGATCTCTGATTTATAGATGTTGCAGTAATGGTTCACAAATGTAGAAAAGCTCCAGTAATGTGAGAAATGAGTGAATGTTGAAACTAATGTTAATAATGATAAAACCTTTAACTCAGCTCATACAAAGAACCTTTATCACTTAAAATCAGACACGCTGACAAAATCTCCAGCTCAGAGTTTCATCAGTCATGATCCAGGAAGGTGCTTGACGAAAGTTAATTTATTTCATAAACTGGCTCTTTTATACGCAAGTATCACTTTTACCTCAGTGATCCTTAAACAGTCATTGTGTAACAAACTTATCAGTGATTTATTGAAGATGGTAAAATGCCACAAGGTCAAAAAGCATGAAGCATAAAAAGATTTATTCCAAATATTATTTACTGACAAAGGAGTATGTTGCCGGATGTGGTTATAATGGCAGCGACAATAAATTATTAAACTACAGTACATATTAGGTGGAGACAGTACATTAACTGTTTACATGAATGTGACTGTCACATTCATGTAAACAGTTAATGTACTGTCACCACCTGTCACATACACACAGTAAAGTAGTTTCTCCAAAAACAATATAAAACACACAGAAATATGAACATAGTACAAAACATTTAAAACCCTGTCACAGAACAAAGGATATAAGCTTTGCAGTCAATAAAAAGGTTAATGTAGAACAGCCCTTTTTTTACATTTTCAATATAAAATCAATATTCAGTTAATATACATGTTATGTACATGCTGGGCTCAACCCAGGTTTCCGGTGGCAAAGTGTTCTGGAAGTGTTCTGGTTTTAAAAAAAAGATTTAGCTCTTCCTCTATAATGAACAATACACAGGTTTGTTGAATGGCGTGAGTTTCTGCTTCCACCTGTCCAGGTTTATTCCCATCTACAAGGCGGCAGGGAGCTAAAACTGTAAAAACAAGCAGAATCTGAACCAGCAGATATGTTTTGTGTTTTGGATGTCGTTTTGCATTAAAACATAACCTCACCTCTAGAAGACACGTCTGAAAATGGAAATAAATGTGATTTCCAGTGTGCAACGTAAATGCTTGTGTTTAGTGGAGTGTTTTTTTAATTAAAGGTGTTACTGACCTGAAGTCTACAGTACCAATGTGACTTCTTTGTATAAAGCCAGCCAGAAAGAGAAGAAATAGACTGATAGTTATTGGGGTTTTTTGAACCACTGCTTTAAAACCTCCATCAACTTGAATTTAGAGAAACAGAATCCTGTGAATGTCTCTGTCTATCTTCTCAGTGATAAACATGTCTGTGTGTACTGTTGTACCCACTTTGTTTATGGGTATGGTCATCCAACACCATCATCTTTGCACTTTCTCTGACTTTAGACTGGGTTTGCTTTAATTTTGCCATTGATCCAGTCAATGTAATGGGTGACACGGGTGTAGACCCCAGGCTTATCCTTCTGCCCGCACCCATCACCCCAGCTGATCACACCCATCAGAGTCATCTTGTTGTTGTTTCGACATACAAGCGGGCCACCAGAGTCTCCCTGTGGGTAAAGTTCAAGAAACAAAATGAAAAGAGAAAGGAAAAAAACTAGTAATCGAATAATGTTATCAGCATTGATGTAATGAGGAGGTTAAGTGTAAATATTCTCACCTTGCAGGCATCGTCCAGGCCCCGGGTGTCACCGGCACACAGCATGTTGGAGGTAACTGTGCGTCCAGACAGCACATCTGGGACGCAGCGCTCTTTGGGCCATAGGCGAACATAACCTCTTTTAACACGCTCGGAGAACTCTGCAGAAACTGAGGAGAGAGTGTTTAAATTAGTACTTTAGTACTTCACAGCATCTCCTGTCCAAAAATAAAACCAGTTAAAGGTTTGTCGGCAAAAGCTCACACTGCTCTCTGCTGGTCAGTCCAGTAAGTGTCACAACTTGCTTTTGAGATACACTTGCCACAATAGCAGCAAGTCAAAATTAGAGAATGCCATGAATTAGGCGGGACATTTGCTTACATTCGGAGGCTTTTCCATAGCCTGAGATCTCACACTCAGTCCAGTCGGGCAGCACCAGCCCACGTTCAGGAAGACACGCAGGAAGAACCTCTGGAGAGTTTACAGAACAGATGCCAATGTCTGTCTTCAGCTTCAAGAGAGCTGCAAGTGGAAAGTGACCCGAGGAAAGTCAGTGTAATGCACAGGGAAACTGTCTGATGGAGACTGAGGGATGATTAAAAGTTTTAAAAAGATTTGCTACCCACTTAAGGTTCCATATCATCACTGCTGGGGGAAAACATGTTTGCTAAAGTGTCTCATTTAATTTTCATGACTCACTTCATAGAATGCCAAAACCCAAAGAAACTGGCAGTTTTATGATACAAGGTTTTCAGTAACAACAGTGATATATAGAATATTATATGCAAAAATACAAAAGGAATTAAGGAGGAAAAAGTATGATTATTGTTTTTTTAAATCTTCACTCACCGATGTCATTGTCAAATGTTTCGTTGTCAAACTTATCATGGATCCAGTACTTCTCAACCTTGAAAATCTGCTCGCTGCTGGAATTCTGTTTTCGAAACGTTCTTCCCAAAATCACTTCCAATTTTTCTGCTTTATCACTGAAAAGATGATGAAGATATGTTTGTGTGTTAAATGATGTGTTAAATGTTTTTTCTGCGCGTGAAGGATGTGAGTCATTCTTACCTGTCCTCAAAGCAGTGTGCAGCAGACAGGACCCAACAGGAGTCAATGAGGACTCCTCCACATCGGTGGAAGTGTTTTCTGTGACGGGCCTGGTAAACATTGATGGCCGCCTGCCACGGCTGCTCCGTGATGTCGCTCTCTCTGCCCCCAAACATGCGGAATGCCGGGCGATTCAGGGTGTTGTCTAAACGCTGGCCACATGTTGCTACAGAGAGGACAGGTTGCAGGATCATGGTTAAATAACAGTAAAATTGCTACACACCAAACACATCAGATTTTCATTGGATGTGAAGATGTCCTACCTCTGTTATTGTTGCTAGTGGTGGGGCCACGTGGGCCGAGAGTGGATATGATGGAAGGATGTCTCGCTAAAAAAGAGGTGACAAGTATGAGCAGTCTGATAGCACGTTGCTAGGTCCTAAACTAAATGAACTTCTAGCATCAGCCTTGATAATCTTACTTCTTTGCTTCAACATTGCTGCAAAATTAAACCATGACAAAGGCACTCACAGCACTGAGGTATGTCACACAGCTCCCAGGTCAGTAGCATGTTCTTGTAGATGTGACACCATGGACCCTCATCACCGTCTGGATTCCTATTGGATAGGAAAGGAAAGGAAGAAGAAATGCAGTGAAGTTTCTCTGATCTTCCTGTATTCAAGGGCAACCTCTCGTGTGTTAGTTGTATCATATGGTGTGTGCTGGCATCTCTACCTGCAGAAGCTGTGGCTGCCCAGACCCTGTTCCAATGCGTCAGCTCGCCAAGCATTGTTGACCTTGCGCTTCAGCACTGGGGAGTCCCACGGGAGACAACGAGAGCCGCTCTTAGTGACAGATGTTGTGCCTCTGTATGACTGACCAGAGCCTAGGGTGCATTTTTGGTAATTATCTGCTCCAGAACACACAAAGAGACCAAGTGTTAAAGCAATTCATTATAAACTATTAATATTTCAGCTCATTATCTTTTTGGAAAGCTGTACCTTCTGGACATTTGGGCAAGGAACAGAACTCCCAGATGATCTGAGTGCCTTTAAAGATGTAACACCAAGGAGTGCTGTCATTGTCGGGGTTCCTGAGGGGAGGGAAAGAAAAGCAAAAGACAATGAGTAAACATGCTCATGGCCCACATAAATAATGAAAAAACATGTCCAAAACCAAACATAAATTTTGACCAGTATGTTTTGGATGATCAGACACTCCTTGACTTAATTGCATGAACACAATTAATATTTGCCATTTATTCCTATAGATGCTCCAGCACTAAGCAGACTACACTGATTGCATACCTGCAGAAGTTGTGATTGCTCAGCCCAAGACTGCTGGCATCCAATTTTCGGGCCGTGAACCTCCTTCCTCTCAGAGCCGTAGAGTTCCAGTTGATGCACTCTGCTCCCGAATGGCTGATACTCCATGTGCCACGGTACCCTTCACCCTGCCCCACAGCACACTTCTCATTGGTGTCTGTTGGCAAAAGGGACAAAGTTAAAGTGGCTATAGTGTCACTCATTAATAAATGAGTCTGATATCACTCTAATAACTGAACTAATTCATTTATTCTGGCACAATAAAGCGTGTTTATTGGATGTGGAAAAACTTAGGCCATTCAAAATATTTGGACAAATTATGAAAACATTGTTTTTAAGACATTAAACTCACAACTTGTGTCCTAATGGCATTTATATTGTATTTGTCCAATTAGTGGTTTAAAATGATGACTAAACATAAACTATGTAGATCGTAAATGCAATCAGATTTATTGAGTCTGGCCATCGCAACTCATTACATTACATTGAAATCACTTGGCTGTTACCACTGGGGTTTTCGTAATTGTGCCACTGAGAGGGTGGGGTGTCCCTAAAGCCTCAAGAAGTCACCCGCAGAAACACAAACATTCATATCC
Source organism: Gadopsis marmoratus (assembly GCA_036023855.1). Taxonomy (NCBI): domain Eukaryota; kingdom Metazoa; phylum Chordata; class Actinopteri; order Centrarchiformes; family Percichthyidae; genus Gadopsis; species Gadopsis marmoratus. The sequence continues at coordinate 2,426 of JAVQJF010066754.1, read as the reverse complement.
CAGAATGTCTTTCCATGGTTTATGATACTTTCTTCTTCTCTTCAAACCACAGGCCCATGACACCTACTGTTTGAGTCACACGGTCAGACGGTGACTTTTTCTAGAGTCATTAACAAGTTCGTAGAACGTTTTAATCAGTGTTGTGTCACCGGCCACCCTGTTATGGACATCACTCTGGTTATTGTTGCCTTAAAAGTCAAACATATGCAACATATAGACATAGTGGAATAGCCAGGGTGTACCTGTTGCAGCACAGGAAGACTAAGAGATTATAGTAGAGCTTGAAAAATAAGTTAATTAAATGATTACTCAATCAACTGGCAATTATTGTCTGGTTCCAGCTTCTTTATGGGGATGATTTGTTGCTTTTCTCTGTTTTATAGAATTATAACCTGAATATTTGGGGTTCTGGACCGTTTGTCCAACAAAATAAGACGTCACATTGGAATGTAATGTCCGTATTTCACTATTTTCTCACATTTTACAGAACAAAACAACAATGTTTCACCGAAGAAGCTTGCAGGTTCATTAAAAATAATGGTTCCCTCAATTAAAGAGTTTGTTGAATACTTACTGATCTCACACTGAGTCCCACTGAAGCCTGGAGGACACTGGCAAATGTAGTCTGAAGTGTACACGGCCTCCTTACAGGTTCCTCCGTTGTAGCACTGAGACACGTAGCAGTCTGGAAGGGGCAGACAGAGAGCCGTTTAGTCAGTCATAAGTCATCCAGTTCTTCAGAACACAAGCAATTTGAATAATCAGATTAAGATTGAGTGGTCATGGCCACCTGCATAAACAGAGAATTACATTCGTAAGTTTGGCCTTAAGTGTTTCAAATTTGACGTAGAAACATTGATAGTATGCTCTCTTCTTACATATTGGCAAACATCTCCATAGCTTCCCATTTAAAATAGAACGTCACACCGAGGGTTTCTTTCTAGAGCAGAACTGGTTTTATGCCATCACCGGACCGGTTTTTCATTTATTATTTCAACATTTCCTAAAGGCTAGCGTTCATAATAACAGCACCCCGCTTGGTCCCCGTGGTATGAGCTCACGGACGGCGCAGTTTGGCATGACAGAAAATGTGGTTGTAATTTGTCTGTGGGAGGGGCAGCCATGCTTCACAGATTTCGTCAATGGGGGTGAAAGTGCGCACGAGGGCTTGTCTGGCAGGAGTACTTCAAACAATCTCAGACTAAACTGCGCCCACTCAAAAACGCAGAAACCGAACAACTCTTCATTTGGATGCACTGAAATAACAGGGATTTGGACACGTACGCGAGGCAAGCCAACAAAAAAATAATCACCTGCGGTTGTAACAGCACGTTAGAGGTAAAGGGAAGTCATGAGGAAGGGCAGAGAGGTCAGTAAGGGCAGGCGAGCAGATTGACAGACACATTAACAAACAGAGGATTAAATTCTGCTCATTGCAAACAAAACAGTCTGACGAGTAAGTCAGCCAATCCACGTGTGTTTGTGTGTGTATGTATCCATGTCACACTCACTGATGACGGGCACAATATGACAATGCTCTCGTCCTCTTAACGCACAACGGCAATACTCCACGCGCTGTCCCCTCCATCGCAGCCAAGTGTCCCCAAAGCTACGCTCTGCTGACGTCTCACTATCCACACAATGTGCTGAGAAAACACATGCACAAACAATAAGTATTCAGCTAAGACTCAAATAAAATGTAATCATTGTCACATGTGAAAGGGGTTACAAACACAAAGGTACAAAGACAGAGAGGAAGAACAAACACATGAACAGTGAGTTAAAAAGAATCTGAGCATGGTGATGGTGACGGTGGTGGCATTATTAGACAAGCAGAAGTGTGATGGGGGCTCACGGGAGGTGTCAAAGGAAGGTGACGACTTCTCGACATGAATAATCAAAAGCCTCCGTCTAGCTGGCTGCCTGCCAAGCTCACCTCTGTAAAAACGAGTGCCTCTCTTAGTGCGGAGCAGCGCCACCTGCAACAGAACAGACAAGTTAAACACAGAGCAGCGATGCATGGGAACTGGTTTCGTGCCATTGGTTTCCATCCCAGGCAGCCAGCGGTTTCATTTAATTTCTTCAGGATACTGTGAAAATAAACTTGCAGAGACTTGAAACTTGCTTGACAAGCTGCCTTTAAGTTTTAGTCAACCACCACTTGTTGGTACATACAGTATGGAAGTGCTCCAATATCCAAGATTTGAGAGTTAGCTGCAGGACAACAGTGAGTGTATGAGCAATATCTTTTCTAAATCAAACAGTTAAAATTAAGAATGAGAAGGACTTATTTATTCTGATAACAAATGTGGGACTTTTTCTATAAAGCACATGAGGTCCATATACGTTATGAATAACTATATAATGCATTTATGATGATGATTGTTATATACTGTGATATGTGTTTTAGTTATGTTCCTTATTTC
>JAVQJF010066741.1:0-20627 GCA_036023855.1 Gadopsis marmoratus | reverse complement strand
TCTCTCTCTCTCTCTCTCTCTCTCTCTCTCTCTCTCTCTCTCTCTCTCTCTCTCTCTCTCTCTCTCTCTCTCTCTCAGGTCCTATGATTGGTGGGACAACAGATCAGTGGAGCCTGAACAAGACAAAGGACAGCAGCATGCCTGACTCCTTTCTAGGTCCACTTTACTGTTTCACCTCCCGTGTCCTTTTTACTACCTCTGAACTACTGAAAACTGAAATGAGTTCAAATATGAACTTCATTCCTTCATACAGCTGCAGTGATTTCTTTTTTCCTTATTAACAAGTTTTATTATTTCTTATTCTTTATTAAAATTTTAACACATGCACATTTACATTTCAAAGACAATCTCCAGTGTCTCTAGAAGGGTTTCTGAACAATGCAATCGGGGAAATGTGTAGAAAACAAAGAATAATGAATAAAGTAACGCCCATCATGTTACTGCACTTGTGACTTTTCAGAGAAAAGTTATGAGAGTTATGAGAGAAATTTTGCTGGTTTGGGACACTCGCAGGTGGTCCCTCATTACCTATAGAGCTAACTTTGTGCGTAGCCTCGGTGAGCATTATCCTTGCTACTAGCTGTTGTTTCTCGTGTTAGCTAGCCAGAGCTGAGAGGCTAACACAGGTGTGTGTGTGGTAAAAATGGTTTGAAAATGCACCGACAAGTGCCACGTACAAATGTACCTTTATTCTGCCATTTGACTTATTTCCAGCAAGTTTCTTGATTTCTGAACACTGAAAATGTCCATAATTAAACAATATTGACATTTTACATATACTACCTTTAACATTGTTAGGTCATGCTTAAATCTGTCCGGAACAATTCTAAACTATATTAGTATATCAAAGTTTATATATATAGTATAACAAATTATAATACAGTATACTGTTTGTCATTATTTTACCTGATTTATTTTTTTAATTGAAGCAGGCCAATCTGGTTTTGGCTAACTTGTTATCAATTAATGCTATTACTTGGTCTCACCACTATTATTACAGCTTCCTTACAGTATGTGTTCTGTCTCTCCATCAGGCTTCTCTCAGTCTGGGATGGGAGGGACCATGGGGTCCAGCCTACCACCGTTCCAGACCAGTATGAGCTCCACTCTGGGTCAGGCTGGGATGGGTTCAGCTATGGACACCCAAAAGAATTTGGGCCTGTTTGGTGTGGAAAACAAAACCACCAGTAACACCAGTGGAAGCAGTCCGTTTAAAACCAGTGATCTATTTTCTTCTGGTGGCCCGGGAATACACTCTATGGATCATTCTACAGGTATCAGAAAGAGGGTTGGTTGTATGTGTTGCCGTATGCTGGGGCAGCAGGGGAGGGTGGAGTCAGGAGAATGAGGAGAGAGGAGGAGGTTCCGGTATATTTAGTGTGGCTTTGTGATTCCCAAACTTTTCTACACAGAATCTCAGATAAATTAACTCACCTGACATGCGGAATACTAAAGTACTGAGCAGGAGTTTTCATGTTTTAGGGCTGGTTAGAGGGTTCATTGGATTTCTCACACAGTTACGAAGAAGGTTGGACCTTAAAACCTTGGCCCAAAATGAAAAATCAAAACTCCTGGTCATATCTTAAATGTATTTTAATAAATTAAATGTTATGCTACTCTTATCTTTAGCCTACTGTAGAAAGTTGCCATTGGTTTCTGCAGCTGGGGCGGGTGGTGACAGGAGAAGAGTAACAGCCTGATCACACACGACATGCTTTCAGCAGCAGAGGGCGACCTTTTCTAGTCGCTTTCAAGGTGGAACAGTTCCGGCTCTGCTTTTATGTCACTGGTTGCCTCATGGCTTCATGCTTTGTGCACTTTGCTATTCTCTTTTTTCCGCTGACAAACTGGATCAACAGACAGACTGTCAGACAGAGCCGGTCTAGACCTGCTCTGTATGAATGAGTGCCCTGTGATAACTTTGTTATAATATGGCACTATATAACTAAAACTGATTTGATTTGAATAGATTGGACTTGTGCAGTGACCCTTTTAAATAATAAACACAATAAATGGGCAACTTAGTGCTCTAGTTGCCTTTCATCATGAATTGTTAATGATTATAGTAATCAATAGCTGCTTGAGTGAATAACAGCTGAACATTTGCTGATTTTGTTGTTGCCGAGCAACAAACACACAACCCCCAAGGAGGATTTGACAGCCAAGACAGGCCAGCACACCATGCCTTTTTCTGTCTTCCTGTGTAATTGTGCCCAATTGCCAGATCCCGTAATAGAGACGTGCATACAGTGCTGCAAATAGTTATTTAATCACCTGAACATAATTTCAAGTTCAGGCAGACTGATTCATTTGTTATCTCTCCTCCCCTCTCTTTTGTTATTGTACTAAAGATGACCCTGCTGGCTTGGAGCCGGCTAGCGGTACAGGCTGGTTGTTATCTACTATTCTAGTTCAGTTACTGTTGGAGCAGATATGATGCATCGGTGACACAGACGACAATGCACTGCAGGGAACAGACTTAATGACTGCCACACATTACACTTTTTAAAATGAAAATTATAGTTTTATATACAGCTCTGGAATAAATAAAGAGACCACTCCAAATTTTCCAAAGTTCATTTTACTCAAACGCATACCTATAAATAGTAAAACCATAGAACTGGTAATTTTGCAGTGGTCTCTTATTTTTTTCCAAAACTGTATATAGATATATACACACCGATCACCCATAACTTTATGAGCACTGACAGGTGAAGTGAAGAACATTGGCTATCTGGTTACAATGATACGTGATCCAAGGAAGGGAAACCGGCGACAGGCGACAGGGTCACTGATGCGCGTGGGGAGAGAAGGCTGACCCGTGTGGTCCGATCCAACAGAAGAGCTTCTGTAGCTCAAACTGCTGAAAACGTTCATGCTGGTTCTGATAGAACGGTGTCAGAACAGAGTATTGCAGTTTGTTGCATACGGGGCTGCGTAGCAGCAGACGGGTCAGGGTGCCCATGCCGTCATCATGTTATGGCTGATGTGTGTACATAATGCGGTATACTACCCATTACATTTTCAGGGAAGAGACTAGTGATGTAACCACATGCTGCTATTTTAAAATTTTGTGTTTAGCTAACCACTCCACCACACAAACGACCTGCAGACATGCTGCAAATGTGCTAATCCTGTTTCATAATTTAGCAACAATGAAGATTAAAATATAAGCTCTAGAAAAGCTAACCAAATCTTTGGTCTTAATATTTCAAAACATTCCTTTTTGTTAAATGTTGTGTACAAATTGCAACCTATAGCCTGCTCCCAATCAGTCAATATTAGTGCAGTCTTTCATATATAGACGTAGCGTCATCAGTGAGATGCGTGCACAGGAGAGAGGTACAAAACAAACCGCAATGACTGAGAGCTTATGAGTAGATGGACGTCACTTATATTAGTGCTTTTCAACCTTAACGGTTCCCAAAGCGCTTTTACAGATTGGTCTCATCCACCCATTCACACACCGATGGCAACAGAGCTTCCATGCAAGGTGCTGGACTCCACTGGGAGCAACTTAGGGTTCAGTGTCTTGCCCAAGGACACTTCACCATGTGGACAGGATGGAGCCGGGGTCGAACCACCAACCCTGGGATTAGTTGCCGACCTGAGCCCCCAGGGTTTACTGAGAAGTAAACCTCGTGGTTAGCTTAGAGTGCTAGTGTTAGCTCAGAATTAACTGTGGATTTTATATGGCGCAAAGTACTGCAAGGTGGTGGATAGTTTTGCTCAGAGCCTGTTGAGGATGTAAATAATAATTATTAATATTACATCCAGAATGAGGGCGTGCAGGTCAGAGCCAGCATGCACAGTGCTAGACTTCCTATTACACCCATCCCAATAGCAATGTAATGCCAATGATGTTGAAGCCCTTTGCAAGTGTCACAATTGCTTTTGCACATCCTATGAGCAATCTCATGTAAAATCCTCTGACATCTATGTGGTGGCCGACAAGGGCAAACGCAAAATATGTCCGTTAGGAGAAACGATGCAAAGTCAAAAACACATACAAAAAGCCACTAACAAACGCAAACGTGCTGCATAAGTCAAAAACGCACAAACCCCCGAAAACAAATGCAAACAGAAAAAACGCTGCTTTATCCAGTCAATGAAACCGAAGAGGACCTGGAGTCCTGGAGAACGTCCGTTGTGTTGACTGGATATGGAGAGTTTTACTCGCTGTATTTGTTTTCGGGGTTTGTGTGTTTTCTGTATTTGCTGCTTGTTTGCTCTTTAATGTTCTTTTTGGTTTGGTTTAACTTTGCCTTGTTTCTGAAGCTGCACCACATTTCTCCTGCTAGAAATATTTTGGGCCGTCATAGTGTATTTGTATTTCATTCCTGTTGGCAAGAAAGAAACATTTGGAGTCATGGCAAGTCATGTCTTTCTGCTTCTTCCTGTCTCACATCACTGGGTATCTAATGAGGCAAAACAATCATCAAAACCTTTCATGGAGGGATTCTGTCTCTAATCCAGTTGGAGCAGTCTATCGTCTGTTTGGCCAGTTTATTTCACAGGAGCCATAATATTTTTGCTGTTGGATGGGAATCATGTGTCTGAGACTGATGCTGTTTCAGGTTACAGTAACAATTCAGTGGTTTTCATCTGACAGCAGCAATTTGAAAAACACAAGTACTATCAGTGACCTGCTTTATAAATCCTAATAACTCTCATTAATAACCCACATTGTCACCCCCCCTTAAATTCGTTGTGACCCTGGTGCATTTAAATTGATGTGTAAGAAGTACAGTATGGGGACATGGGTGGTGTTGGAAGACTTCTGCAAGACACTGACGATGCATTTACCAACCAGCCTTCCGCTCTGTCTGTGTTGCCTCCTCTTGAACTATTGTTCCTGTGCTTGAAATTTAAAGTCCACTGCACACCTGCTCTTCTGCCTGTGCAGGTGTCCGTAGGTTTCAGTGAGATGAAACCCCCATTTGCATGAAATCCCAGATTAACGCTCACACGCTGCACTTTTGCATAATATCCAACATGTCTCTCTTGGCAGTTTGCCAGACTCCAGATTTAAGATGTACTCCCAATAAATACCATTTCACATTAAATATAGATGCTAATGCCCTGGCCTTGTCTCCTCTTTCAGCTGTTTATAGCTGGGGAAGCATCAGGTGCCAAACGGAAGAAAAAAGCTACTTCAATCAATTTTGAAACACAAGGAAAGGTGCCAGATGTAGAGGGGAATTCACCCTTTTCTGGATTCACTTGAATACCCAGTGATGTAAGACAGACTGAGAGGAATGAAACGAAAACATGGTAGCATGAAACCTGAGATAGAGGAATACTAATTTAGACGGGAAGAAGACATGATGAGCAGACTGAAAGGGGTGTCAGAGAGCTGAATCGTATTTATACGATCTTTTCCTCTATCGGTCAGTTTCTATCTGTTCATCTTTCTGTCTCTCATTCTCTTTGAGCTGATAAAATTCTTGCCAGAAATAAATGAGAAGTATGCTCCCCTCCCCCCCAAACAGGAGAAGATAGTGGGAACAGACCAATAAAGGGATCATTTCAGTGCAAGCTGAGCTTCTTCAGCTGTTTGTTAAAGCTTTGCATGTGCACAGATTGTCGTTCTTTTGTGATTCTGTCACATTCCATAAATTTAATGTGTGATTTATGGATCATTTTAGTGTTTCTGCATGTCTGACAATGATCCGTGTATGGCCGTGATTCTTCAGACATGCATGCATTTAGTTTACATACATGCTAGACCCATATTTGAAATGTGCTTGATTTATTTACATTGTTAAGCTCCGTCAGAGCTCTATTGCTCCCAGTGTGTTTGGCTCTGTTGTGTGTGTGTGACTGCTCCCTACACAAGACCAGCTCTGCCCACTGGATGAGGATGATGATGATGTTTAAAAGAGGAGAATCCAACTTATTTTCCCACAAAGAGAGAATTGCACAATATATTCATTGTTGGTCTGAAAGATGCTGATCTAAAAACACAGGCCATTCCATAAATGTAAATATGATATGACCAGACAATCGATCTTTCCTCTTTTATTTCCTCCCATAGAATGAACTTGAAGTGACCAAAATATTAAGGTTAGACCTCTTCTAAAGATATAAAATGTAGATACACAGTAGATCTCCGGTCACAGTCAGCTTCGGTTCTATTTACCATAACAGTTTGGCAAATTTGAATAAAACCAATATTTTGTATGAAATGTAAATTAAATATTCAATCCAGTTTCACCCTGGCACAGAGGATTCACAGCCGCGTTGCAACTGTGCCACAATCAAGCAGATAACTCAGAGGAAAATTCAGTAGGATTATAAAACACCCCTCCCTGGATCACTACCTCCACAGTAGTGACTCTGCTTCACATCCTTGAGGATTTATCTCTGTCATAAAAACAAAGCTACCTTGTGTTGGAGTTGAGCCTACCTTTCCTCAATTAGTGGTTGTTTAAGTGACATCACTTGTGTCAAATTATCAGACTTTGCACAGCTCCCTCTGGAGCCGCAAAAGGCTTTATACAACTTATTCACTTATGCAGTAGCACTACCCAAAACCTGGAAACAGATGTGGAGTTCCTCTTTAAAAATAAGGAAATCTCAGACTTCCAATTTCTGGATTAAGCCTGTCTGTAAGCACACCCTGACGCTTTACGAATACTGACACATTCACTAGAAGTGGTCTAGTTCCATTTGCCCTAATCCCAACCATTGTCCTGACCCTAACCTATTCAACATACCTTCAAACTACATGCAAAAGCATAAAAAAGTATATCCACGAGTTTGTCTCACTGTATGAAGGAGTAACTAATTATGTGGTCTATCCCTACAAAAACGTACATTATTGGTTATTCTACAAGCCCTCTTTCGAAATATCACTTCAACTGGTAATAACCTTGCACTTTTAATGAGACCAGACATTACACTCACCTACTGCCATGAAACAGTATACATTTTAGACATAAAGTAGTAAACCCACCTATGGTAACCACAATCTGATCACTTTTTGGCAGGTGATTCTTTGACACAGTATGTGATTGGTTCCTCCTTTTATAAAACCCTCACCCCCCCCGGCAGCTCCCGTCCTCTCTCCCAGTGGCTCAATGGATGACAGCAGTCCCAGTTCCTCCACCTCCGAACCCCTCAGCCCAGACAGAGTGGGGTCGGGGGGTGAGGCTGGCAAGCAACAGCAGAGACGGAAGAAGAAGAAGAGGAAGGACCGCGCTGAGGTCTACAACTTCTTGGATAGCCAGGAGAATGACATCGGCCAACCAGACAAGCATGGGATGCAGGATAAGGGTGGATGGGAGGCAGAGGAGGACATGGACGAGGAGGAGAACCGGGAGTGGGAGATCAGAGAGAGTGGAGGAGGGGGTAGAGTGAAAAGCAGGAAGTCTAAGAGTCGGGCAAGACTTCCAGAGGAGTGGGGAGCGCCCCAGCAGCCCACCTCTCCCACGCTGGCTACAGTCGCTCCTACCTGTGCTGCAACGGGTCCTTCTGATGCCAAAGCTCCAAACTCCAGCCGAAGCCCTGTTAAACCATCTGCCCCTGCACAAATACCCACAAGTTTCACCAACCGTTCTCATGCTAGCCTTGTAACAGATTCATCTCCACGCTCCTATGAGCCGATGTGTGTGGACGATTTCCCAATGTCTGCTAAAGGTGGCCAGAAAGCAAACGAAGACAACATTTTGACCAGCAAACCTGATCCTAACGTTACCTTAGCGACTAGTGCTACCAGCAAGAGTAGTTTAGCTGGGGATGTTAGCAGTAGTCTAGCATTGATGGCAGGGGACAATCTGAGCCCTGTCTCCCAGACCTTCTCTTTCCTGGATTCAGTCCTCCAGACCCCTCCAGGTTCCACTCCTGACTCACAGAGCACCACCCCTATAACCAACACCCCCTCCCTTGCTACTGCCGCCCTGAGCGCCCCGACAGAAACCGCCATCTCTGCTTCACAAGCCACTTCTGTTTTCAATCCCTCCAAGACTCCAGACCTTCCTGCTACTTCCACTTTGTCCACCAACCCATCGCCCTTAGCTGCCGCAGACACCCACCCACCAACAACTGCAGTCGGATCAGCCCTCAACGTTGATGCCAAGCCTTTCGTCCCCTCAGCCGCACTCACGTCCTCCACAGTCACACCCAGTAAGACTGCAGCCAATCCTGTTGTTGGCACAGCCACACCAGCCTACACAGGAACCAGTTCTACTGCGTCCACTACCACCTCAGCCACAGCCCTTAGCTCCTCAGCTTCTCCCTGTAAGAATGAAGCCACTCCCACATCATCAGGCACTTCCCCCCAATATCTAGTCACGCCCCTTAGCCCGGTAACAGCCACACTCCCTTCTTTCATCACCCCTGCAACCCCTCCCTCTCTCCCTGCACAATCAGAGCACCAGGAGTCCTCGTCGCCACAGCTCCCCCCACTGGAAGGTTGGTGAACTACAGCGAAGATTATGAATAACATGGGGCGAATTTGATCAAAATGATTGTAGGCTAGGATAGCAGGAAGTGGCTACTATTTGTCTTTCTGCATGCATGGCTCTTTGTCTGTGGATCGAGCACCAGGCTTGCTTGGTGCTTAATCCTTTCCTCTGTGTACTTGTAATAACCAGGGCCCGACAGATGAACGTAGAACAGCTGATGTTTTAATCAGTTTTTAAGATATCTACAATAGATCTGCACACAAATCAGCCTTTTCTGATTATTATTTATCATTATACAAATGTACTGTGCTGGTCGGGCCTTTTATTAACAAAACCACAAGGGCAAAGTGATAAGCTGTCTGATTTGATTTCCCTCCGCCTGCCTCTGTGTATCTGTTACCATGATCATAGCAATCCTACTTCTTCTGACGGCTCCACTATCTATGCTCGCTCCACAGTTCATCTGATTGTCAGCTGTCTGTGTAACCTCCCACTATCTTCTCTCTGTCTATAGAAACACACACATAACATGGGTCCTTGCATGGCAAAGCTAGGTTGCTAAAGTCTTTTAGCTTTATAAAGTCAATAATATTATTGTTTATCAACTGAACAGAGCCAAATGTATTTAGTAGTAGAAAAAGTAAAAGCAGACGTGTCTGTGATTAAGAAAAGATGTTAGTTTATTAATAATGTAAAATATGGCTTAGGCTGGTAAGGCACAACCTGGAACTATGCAATTTTCTTGATGCCCCTTGGGCTCACTGTGTTTGACACACAACGTATGTGTGTTTGTGTTTCTGTTGTCACTCTTTATTATGTATTTGACAACGATTGTTCTGTAGAAGCAGAGCTGTAAGAGATTGTAGGACATTCAGACTTAGGCAGCAAATCTGTCACATGCTTCCCACTAATGTAAAGCAGTAAGCTAATATTTTTAAACTCAGTATTCAAAACGCTCCAGTCCGCTATCGTGTGAATTCTTAAGTGTACAGTATTTGAACCTATTAGACAAGACAAATTTCTCTTGACTCAAGGTTCCCTTACTAGATCTTTCCTCGCCAATATACGACCTGTCAGTGACCATAGTTCCATACTTATCTGAACCAAACTCCATACAATGATAAAGGTGACAAGATGTGGCTTTAAGTTCCAGAAGGGAACTTTGAGTTAGGTTGTTTTTGTCAAAACAAAAAATACACTCAGTGGCCACTTTATTAGGTAGACCTGTACAAACGTTTGCAATTATAAACACCTCAAATTCTACCTTTTATGAAGTTTATGGTGTACAGATATTAGAAACACTTCTGAATATCATGTACAACACCATCAGTGACCTGGTAAATCTGCACAACAGTTGTATTGGGTTGCATTAGATTGTACAGGTGTACCTAATACAGTGGCCACTGAGTGTATTTTCAAGGTCAAGGATAAAGCGTCAAGGTCAAAGAGTTATCAGTATCGAAAATGAGATGAATTGATTTCTAACCACTTGGGATCCTGCAATGCAAACATCCAGTGCAGTTTATAGTGGAAAAAAGAAATTTGTTTTCATTCGAATACTAATCCTAAATGAAAAATATAATCACCGTCAAATATCAGGGTTTGCCCCAGCTATTGTAACTGTAGACTCTTGACATTGAGCAAGTCTACAAAGGATACGTGTGTGACGTGTTTGACAGATATAGCGGGCCGCCCCCATGACTTTTACAACAACAATCTACGTTCCAGTGCTTAAGCCAGCTGTTCTTTTGGCCTACCTGACCTTTTGTGCACTGGGGGAAACCCTGAGGTGACCTCATTCTAATGCTTCTTCCTCCTGGTAATGCTGGGTTTCAATCCTGAGTACTTTTTCTCTGGCTACATCCCATAGTCTGCTGAATGAAGCTTTATTTTCCAGTGTGATTCTCTCTGTGTCTCCTCAGCCCTTTTTCACTACTAAAACCTGGCCCAGTATTTGACAGTTTGTGAAATGTTTGTCTGAATATGATTCTGTAGCTCTTGATGTCGGAGACCTGTGCTTAATGCAGTGAAGAAAATTCTGAACTGACCTTTTCTGAACATTCTTTTTTTTCTCTCCACCCCCCTTCCCTTTTTTGTGTTTCATCGTGCCACCAATCACGTGACCTTGAACAACAGGTAAGACAGGTTTCTCTTATTTCGGCCTGCATAATATTTTATTGTCATATGGCATTTGGCAGGGGATGCTGTACACCCCTGACTCCACAGTGGTATTAACATGATTGTGTGGTGAACAGTAATTTCATTTATTTTTTTTAACAGTTTTACAAGTGTAGGATTTGGACAAAGAATAGAGTGAAATTGACTAATATCAGGCACAAACGTAGCTTTTGTTTTAAAAGAACAAGTGAAAAAAGATTTTATGCACTGAATAATGTTGCTTTAATGTTTAAATGCATTCTGTGTCTTAAGTGTCTTGAGTTGCCATCAGCATAGCAGAACATAAATCATCATATTAGCTTCTTTTGGTGCAAACTGCACCCCAACTATATCTCAGTTGTTGAAATTTGCTTGCATTTGAAAGTTAGCTATAGACTTGCCAGCAGGTCAGATCTGGAGCATATCATGGGTGAAATAGACCCTTTTCGTGGCATTTTAAATTATCTAAGCATTTTAGTTAGGTTAGCCAGAATTAATTGTTTCATTTCCATGATGTTACTGAGCTGTTTTTAACATGGCATGCCCTCCAGTGTCTACCAGATGGCATTACTTGGAATTTATTTATGTTATATTTCACACCACATGCATTGGTGTTAGACTATTTTCAGTTAAATGGACATTTTATACTCGCCAAACGAGCACTATGTTCCACTACCACAAAGGGAATGATATCTTGTCTCTCTCAAAAGACAGAGATCATAGTGAATCTTTAGAGTAGCCCTGCAGCTCGTCTTCTCGTCATCTCATTGGTTTAAGTCCGTGTGCCTTTGTGTTTATTGAAAAGCTGTCTCTGCTGCAGAGCGTAGCACCATCTGCTTATTCAGTCAGCACTAAGTTGTCCCAGGGTGAATATGTTGCTCTATAGCTGGTCCTCCCTCAGTGCTGGTCTTGACTGAGACCCAGTGCTGCTACAGCACATTCGGAAAATTGAGGCTATTAAGACGTTGGTGCATAAACTACAGTGTGTTATTTTTCAAACAAAAGGTGCTGGCCCAGTAGAAATTGAGCTTTAAATATTCATTAGGATATAAAGTGTTAATCACTAAGTTTGAGTTTTCATTATAGTACTAATAACCTTTTAAACTTGCTGCTCACTGCTGTAGCATATCTGCACTGCACAAATTGTTGATTAAGGTCAGGTTTCTGTAGGTGGCGGTCTTTCCTTGGTCTGATCAACCATGGCGCCTAGCAACGCTAATGACATCGACCCAGTTCTTTGGTTCATCACAAAGATTTAAGCACATCATTCCATTTTCTATGAAAGGTCAAATCTGTAGCAGTTGCGTGGACATTTCAACATGTCAAGATGTAAAGATATTTAATTTGGACAATCTTTGTCTAAGCTTTGGGTATGATCTACAGTAGAGTCTGATCTATTGGCATGATTCACACAAAAAATGCTGTACAAACCAGCAGTAAGTGGGACAGCAGCCATGTAGTTATCTATTGCTCTCATGCAGTGCAGTTGAGTAAAGATATTCTGTCAGCCAATAGCAAAATCCAGCATGAAATGGAAACTGGAGTGACTGGATGTTGTACTGTAGTGATCATGAACTGTACGTCCACTGAGACTTTTCCTACAATTCAGTCCTTCTGCAGGTGTTCTTCATGTCAGGGCTGAGGCCAGGATTTTAGAACTACTGAGGTCATGGGTCCAAGTTCCCCAAATGCATTCTTTAGGCTTTTTCATATTATTCAGTTCACCGTTATATTATATTGTGTCAAATGCTGTTTCCTGTCATTTTAATTCCCTTCAGATAAGAGATAAATGCTGCCTAATATAAATAAACGGAATCCTTAATACTTATACGTCAGTAAAATACCCACCAAGTTTTTTCTTGAAGAATGGTTGCTAAAAACCCCAAATTTTCTAGAAAACGTCATGACCTCAGTGTCCTCATTGGTAGCTATGCCACTGCTTTACATTGTAGTGGATCTGGAGTAAACACGTACAAAAAAACGTACAAAGTCTTGAATGTTTGGAAAATGCTTAATTTGAACTGTTAGAAAGGTTAGAAATTTGAATGCTTGAATTCAAATGTACTCATTGAAAAATGCTTGATTTTCGACATAATCTGGTGTTTCATCTACATAACCACTCATGTAATCCAAGAATCTTTTAACATTTTAAATGAAATTATCTAATTGTTATATTTGTTTGTTGTCTCCTGGCATTTATGGCTACAGTTTAGTTAGTATGTGGTGATAGAGACTACGAGTCTCTGGAAATGGTTGATGTAGGTGCTTGAATTGCACTCTGTATTTTACTCTTCGCTTAAAAAGCTGTACGAACCCTGTAAACAAGTCATAGTTTCAGATTATCATATGACCAGACATTGGCGGGGAGTCATCAGGGAATTTACAGTATAGGGTTTTGGCCAAAGGAAAACTCGCTGTAGACTAGAATTTGTGATGCAAGAAGTATGTATAACAGATGCTGTGTTTCTCAAAGGTTTGCTACTAAATTGTATTTTTCACTTGATTCATACATGTGAGTTCACTTGTAAGATCTGGCCCAAGCAGCGCAGGTATAATGCTTTTGTTGTCCAGTGAGACTGGGAATCTGTGTGTGAGTGACTGCACTCTAACAGAGTTATTGACAGCTGACTGGTTCCTTGAGATTGAATCAAAGTAAATACTATAAATGGACATAATCATTGGGGACCCGCATGTGTTGCAAATAGATGTAGGTTGTAAAGGATTGGGGGGAGGGGGGGTTGTTGAGTTTCTGCCCTGCTCGTTGGCTCCATCAGGTGTCTGCTGGGGGGACTGCATCTCTGACCACACACTACCGCAGCTGGAGCCCATCTGAGGCAAGCGGCTTCTGATGACAAAGGCAAATAACTGCAGAGCATTGGACAGAATGGCTCCTGCATCAGGACTGTCCCAAATCTGAATCCAGTTTTTGGCTAGGCACATGTAATGTCTTTTAAAGTAAATGTTAATATTTCTTTTTGAGTTTGTGCCTGTGAGGAAAAGGTAGCTGTAGCACATTAAAAATCACTTTTCTCTTGCTGTTATTAAAAAGTAAAACTACAAATACTGTGGAATAAGGCTGATTAGTCAATGCATCATCATTCAATCATTTTCTAGATGCTCAGTACTTCCAACCCAGAAGACACCCAATCAGCAAACATGGATGCTGCGAAACAGATCGCGTGTAGAGATCAAGGGACTGTAACAACCTTTTCTTGTTGATCATCTCGTTTTGGGTGATGTGGTCCTTTAAGGTGCAGTCATGACAAACGTCTGACCTGCCTGAATAATAGCTTTATATGAATTATCATCATCATAGCCAATCAGGATAAACACCATATCTATTCACATTATTAGACTGCTGACATGTCATGAGGGCTCATTTAATTTCCCTGATGGATCTGTGAGCTACCTTCGCCCTGCATGATGCCAATGCATGGTGGGTTAATCAAATCCATTTTTTATAGTCTCTTTTTACGGCGGAACACGAGCAATGCAAACTGCAGGATCTCATATAGGACACCTTAATGACTAAAGTTGAAGGCTGGCATCTTTTACCTTCCTCATCCCATATTTTGCAATATTCCCTTCAGGTCTGTCTATCTCCTCCATTGCATATGCATAGTGAGTTTTGGCTTTTCACTTCTTCCCATTTGCTGTTGCTAAAATGCCTGAAAGATCTTCTTACTCTTGCTTACGCATCGTTGATACGTAACATAAATTGCAAAGCTGCCAGAGAAGCTGCATTTCTTGATGTTAGTAACATTAGATCAACACACCTTTTCTCTGATCCCTTTTCAACTCTGATTCCTTTCATTAAATACTGTATTTGGGCCTTTTAAACAAATTTCAGACCACAGAGAGGCAGACTGACCAGATTAAAGCGACACATGTAAATAGTGGGCTAACAGAGAGTTTTTAGAAATATTTTCTTTCTGCTTGTCCTGATTTTCTTGCTCCTTTCACCCCAGTCTCTATCTTTATCACTACTTCTACTCTTGTCTCATTTAGTTTTTTTCTTCTCTATCCACTTTTTTTATTTAATCTCCCATCTTCCCTACTTCCACCATGTTCTTTTCCCCCATCCCCTTTCCTTCCTCCATCGATTCATCTGTTGCCCTTCATCATCTCTCATCTTTATCCCAGATTCCTCTGTCTCCCTCCATCTGTCTTTCCCAGTCCCTCCTCCATCCCCCTGCTTCTACCCCTCTCTCTGTCTGTGCCCTTTCCTCTCCATCTATCCTCCATCTCTGTGCCCTTCGTGTCTCCTCCATCCACGTCACGACTTCCCCTCTCTCCTGCCCACACTCCCTGTGTTGCTGCGGCATCGTTATAATCACTGCGATTGAGAGGGGAGGCGATGGGGATGTGGGGGTGTTTGTGGGGGGTGGGGTCGTTGGCAGGGAGACATGGGAGGCGGTTGCCATGGAAACAAAGAGACTCTGCGAGATAGGGATGGAGGGATAGAAAAGGGGTGGACTGGGTGTGACAGTCAGTGAGGTTGAAGAGTAAAAATAGAAATGCTCTGACAAGATTCTCCTCCCTCATTCTCTTCCTACTCGTCCCACACCTTCATCCCCCCACCCGTCTCTCTCTCTCGCTCTCTCCCTCTCTCTCTGCCCAGCGCCATGGGCAACCAGCTGTAGCATCCTCTCACTCTGTTTCCTCTACCTCCAGCTGATATTCAACAATCTGTGACCTTCAAAAAGGACGACTTGCAGTAACCTCTGTGATGTTTGCCGGCGCAGAAAACTGCAACAATACCAGCTTTAATTTGAGCTGTCGGCAGCTTTTTCTAAACATATGACTTGTTATTTTGTCCTCCTGCTTTTGAACTTATGTCTTCTTTGAATTCCACAGATTGTCTCTGTGGTCTTGCTTGTTAGTTGCCAGGTTGCCAAAGTTTTAGAGGTTTTTTACAGCTTCACACGGGGAGCCATATTTAACAACCTCACATTTATATTCATTAAACTATTCAGACGTGATCTGCATGAGACTTTTTAAAGCCACAGCGGTGCTTTCATAAGCAAAATACAGGCATGTACCATGACACAAGGACAGGATAAAGATGAGAAAGGGGATCTAATGTACTTGTAGCCAATTTTGGAAACATTAGCTTTTCTGAAGTCAATGCAAAAAATAAATCAACTAATAAATGATGATGTATTATTATGGATTAAGCTACATGGCAGTATAGAAAGTAGTTGGAATTAGCCCCACCCTTACCTGCTGCAACATTAGTGATGCTTACACATGAATGTATCACTAATTATAATCTAGTGTTATATATTATTCTCAATTGGGCCATTCTGCAGAATGAGTACTTTGCCTATTCATACTTTAACCCTCTGAGACCCACCAGACCCATTCCTGAATGAACGTTTTGAGCTAGAGACGTGCGGCTTTTTTCCATTTAAGTATATTCTGAGGCTAATAATTTTGTGCTTTGGTGGTATTACTACATTTACTTACTTACATACAGAACTTTACCCACAGTTCTGTATGTCATTTCTGCTGCTAGGAGTCTCTCAATCGAAACAGTAACAAAAGACGTAGTTTGATGATGTTGTGAAGATCATGTAAACTCAGGCAGTAATAATGTTCACGGACGAGGAAAGTTTTATTCACGTTACATTAACTTTCTAACTTCCTGTTAGATCGGTTGAATTAATATGGATAGCCTGCACCTTTCATTTGTATGGCAGTTTTCGAATAATGGAAAGTTAAATTAGGGCAAACCATAAAATCAAGATGTAATGAGAAATAAGACGAGTGAAGAATATGACCACAGGCATTCAGACCAAACTTCTCAACAAAGACTTAATGCTACATGCTACAAATTCCTAGCTTCGCCAACTAGACTTTTCAAATTTGATCCATTACCACATGAAAGTTATTACAGTGTGTGAAGGAGAGAATTTAAAGCAAAGGGGTAAGCATCAACCCTAAAATAGGTATGTTATAAAACAACTGAAGAGCACAAGGAATAAAGGAGCGTTGTCATGTCTTTTTGTTCTGCCCATGGACACTACGTATTGCTTGCACGACACAGCAGATAAGTGCGTGTTGAGGCTGCAGGCAGGAAACCATGCAGAGGGATGAACTGTCCTTGAGTATGTTGGTTAGGGTCCGCAGGATGGCCTCATCACGCCTTTCAGTGATGGAAGAAAAGGAGACGGTATTGCCAGTGATCCTGCTGCATTATTTTTATACCCTCTTCAGCTCCTTGGACAGGCCTTCTGTCAGCCCACCCCAAACTGGGCTGGCGTCCTCAAGGATCGGATGAATGAAGTTCAGGTATATTTGTTTTGGAACTTCACATGGGAGACCATCTCCTTTGGTAACACTGAGGTCATGGACCTTTGGCCTGGTCTTTGAGAGCATATAATTGATGTGGGAATCTCATGACAATTGAGATAATATCTGAACTCCAAACAGTTTAAAGGTGGAGACCACTGATGTTTTGTTCAGAAATTGTTGGAGATGGAGGAGAGAGGGATGTTGTCCTCTCTTCTGCCACTGATTGCCATACCCATGGTCTTAGCTCCATTCATTTCCAGTGAAAACTCCTGTCACAATTTAGCCACAGAATGCAAGGCCTCCCTGGCATGCTCCGTGATTGAAAGGCCATCAGCATATATCGCAGGCATAACAGAGGGAGGTAACTGTGAGTCCAGGCCGTTGATTCAAATGACAAAAAGCAGTGGGGACAGTAGTCACCCCCGTGGGACACCAGCTGGTATTGCACAAGGAGCAGACACACAGGAACCCCACGGTATCCTTTGCTCTCTGTTACTCAGATGGCTCTTCACAATGAGCCAAAGGGGGGGCATCTGACAGACATGTCAGCCAGTGAATGAAGCAACTGACAGTGCTTTTGGAGCATGGGAGAAACAAAAACTGCATAAATGTCCATTTTGGGATTGTTATTGAGTATTTTGTGCCAGCATTGCAGGATCTGAATCAGAGCAGTGACCGTTGATCTATTAGCCATAAAACCATGGTGTGATGGGGCACTTTTGGAAATTGTTTCCTCTAGAAGGGCATCCCTTAGGATCCCTTCATACACTTTGCCAACACAGCTAACAAATGAGATTTGATGGTTATCAGCTAGAAAGCTGGGTTTTGCTTTTTTGGGAAAAGCTTGGACCAAAGCTTCTTTCCATTGGTTTGGAAAAATATTGTGTTCGATACATGTATTAAAAACATCACATAACAGATGCGCCAGTTCTTTAAAACCCTTAAAGGAATGTAGTCAGAACCTGCGGCCTTCCCCCCACATTAACTTAGCAGAGTCTCGCTTTGACCTGCCCAATGCTCAGGAGAGGCATGGCACTATTTGCCAGCTTGTGAGTAACATCCTCCTCAGATAGAACAGTATGGTCCACTTGAGTGTCACACTCGTGTTGCACGGACCACGTTTTTTTGACAACAGTTGATTTCAGATTTCTGTAGCCGGTTTTGTCGCCAGAGCAAAATGCATGATGTCTTTTTTTTATCAGATGTCCAAGGCTTGTCTTTGTTAGCAATTGAGACTCACTTTAGTGGGACAAATTAATCCAGTGTGGACCCAGTAGTGGAAGTGAAGGCACTAACCTAAACCTCAGCAGCAGTGACCTCATGAATGGGGTAAAGGTCAGTACTGTACAAAAAAAGGGCCAGCTGCCTCATTGCCTCAGGTGTGCGTTTTTGGTAACTGATGTACTGTGTGGGCCAGAACGTCAGCTGTGAAACCTACACACTTCTCTGTCTTAGAATGAGAACTCGTTTGAATGTTCACACAGGCCGTCTCTGAGCCTGACCCAAACTTCAACAGAAGCATTCCCTGGACGTCTTGCATAACGCCCACCTAATCTAAGTCTATTGAAGCCCGAACAACACTCTAATGTCCTCTCTCTGGCTGCCTCTCCCTCTGTGGTTAGAGTAGACAAATTGTTTATGGAGGATTATGTAATAATACTCATTCATTTTCAGTCATGCCTGACAAGCTGCTCTTGTTATTTTGGCACAAGCCTCAGGTGTGTTGGGGTAGAGTGGGATTGATTGTCATGTGCAGTGAAACACTTCAGATGTCAGTTGTTTTGGGTTTTTTTGTACTAGGCATTCGTTTAAAAACACTGTTTCAAAGGCAGGGTCGAGAACCTAAACTGGCTCACTGACAACTGATTCCCAAGGGTTCCCAAAGCTCCCAGTCAGAGTAGCACTCTTAATGAACAGAATAAGTAAAGAACCACCCAGTCGTTCCACTCAGGACTTGAAACTAATAATCATGCCAATATCACGGAGCAGAGGAATTAATCAGAGTTCAGAGGAGGGACATGACATCTGAAACATGCTACATCAATCAAAGACCACAAAGTAACTAGCTAGTTAGGAGCCCTGAAGTGATTCTAATGTTAGTTTTACATCTGTGTTGTTTCAGCCATGCAGCTTATTTAGCTAGTTTAAGTTAGCGCGAATGTAATTCTCCATTGCTCACCACCTGTGTTCCCTCCACGTTAAGATGTTAGTCCACAGCTACATGTTAAATTGATGCTTGATGAACTGTCCTGCTTTTAAAACGGAAGCTTTGCATATTTCCAGAGAGTGAATGAAGGGAGGGAGAAAGGTAGGATGCCACAGTGGAAGAAAGTAAAGAAGAACTGATTCAAGGATTAAGGAAAAAGACATTGGCGGAACAGAGAGAAACTGATTCAGAACGAGCCCAGGAGTCAGTTAACTTATATAATTTTCAAGGCATAATCTATATCCAATCAGATCTGATGAGTTGAGAGAAACAAAAATTTAGATTTTTCATCTATAGGCCAAACTATTCACTTCTGTATGGGATTTCTCTTTAAGTTTAAACACATTAGTCTGTTACATTGCAAAAGTTGAAAACAAAATGATTGCTTGTTGAGATATGGACAGATAGATATATCTTTCCATCATCATGGCCCCCACGGGCCCTTTATTTTACCACTACAGCCCTGGTTATGTGATGCATGTGTTGCATATTGTGAGAGCAGTGTATGACCTTGGGCTTTGGAAAAGGTTGCTCAGTGTTTTAAGCAACCAGACGTATTGTCAGATCCAGTAGAGCTTCTGTCAAGAAGGAATACTGAATTCCAGATGGCTGCACTCCTTGAAATGAATTTATGCCCTTTGCATCGCTCATTGAGTTGATGATATGAATGCTACACAGAATGTCATTAGGTCACTGTGGAACAGCATCAGTAAACATCCTACAGTGTAGCTGTAGATTTCATCTTGTATTGCGTAAGCCTACACTTTTTGGGTAGATGTAATGTAATATGGATTGTTCATACACACTTTTTCCAGTTAAGTCCAGAAAGTCTGTGATAGGCAACAATGTGGAGATAAGAGAGGCTGGGTGGAGGGTGAGGCCCTTTCAGTTTTAATCCTGATGCTCCAGTTCTTTTTAGGATGGCGGAAGTAGAAATCTCTTTCACACGCTTACTATAGTCATGTTCTATATATTAAATGATGTGGTCTTAGAAAGTGTTTGTACTTCATGCTAATTTAATTAGCGGTTAGTTGAAGGCAATAGTGGATATAGGAAAGAATGCAATGTTGGCTTGACTCAGACCATGTTACTTTATTTCACAGCTAAAGGTTGCAGCTTGTTTGAAAACCTCTGCCACAGGTTTTCATACAAATGGTTCATAAATAGCAGCTGAGCCATAATAACCAGTTTTGTAAAGCTCATGTCATACAGCAGTGCTTTTGCAGTTCTGTGCTGATTTTTAAAGCTGTACTTCAGCAGTAGGACTTCTGCATGGCAGTAAAAGCACAGATGTAATTCATAATATTGAAGCTGGCCCAGTTCCATTTATGCGATCAAGCCATTTAAGCTAGAACACATACGATACATAAAAATAAAACAAGGGAAATAGTAAAAAAAATAGAGGCATACAGGCCATACCAGTGATATCCACACACACAGTGTCACGATTGAGTGTGGAGGAAGCAGAGGAGAAACCCAAGCGCAGGCTGCCGATGCATGACATGATATTTAATAAACGGAAACCGGTGCACAAACAACAAGAATTACTCACGCCGTAG
>JAVQJF010066738.1:0-85496 GCA_036023855.1 Gadopsis marmoratus | reverse complement strand
CAACAAACCAGCACAGCTGGAGAGCAGGACTACGAAGCCCACGTGCAATCAGGCCGCTGGAGGAGCAGGTGCGGCCCAGCTGATTCACATCACCTGATTGGCAGGTGAGGTGCAGACTTTTGGGGAACAAAAGGGGCGAAGGCGCAGATGGAAAGGGAGACCGGCCGAGAGAGACTGGGAGTCGCAGAGCCAGCAAAGAGCCGGTCGCTGAGAAGGAGGCTCGCGGACAGAGGTGTCGGGAAGGACTCTTCCCATTAATCATTCAGGCTTGTTGCGTTCCGCCAAGTGTCTTTAGTTCAGTTTAATAAACATAGGGGTTGAAATATACCCAGTTTTTGAGTTAAACAGTGTTTCTGTTGTCCTTCCCCGCACCACACATGTCGGACGAGGGTCGATCATGTGGCCTGCCTCTTGGGACATCACAGTAGATATATACCCGTAGTCCAAAAATGGACATTACAATAAATGCGCACATGGTTCTGTTCTTGGATGTTGTCGCACCTACAGTCCAGGCGGTCGTAACTGACAGTCCACGCAGACCCTAATGTACAGGTGACGGAATTTACATCACATAGACTCTTGCAAACCCTTGTAACCATAGGGATGTGGAAAGCATAATTTGGCTACATCATGAGTTAACCAATGATTTCCAGCCAGGCCATATTACATAATGCATGTTGAACAAGGTGTTCACAAACTCTCACATCTGTTGTCTCCATTTATTTGCCAACAGCTATGTGGAAAAAAGTTCAGACATGCTCTGTCTTCTCCAAAGGCCTGGACAGAAATGTGCAGTATCATTAGGTAGAGAAGGCAGTTTGATAGGAAAGTGGGCAGAACAAGAAACTTGAATCAGAACACTTCAAGATATCTACTGAAATGCAGGAGACAGTAGATTTGGTCATATCTGCCAGCCACCTGAGAACTTCTGCAAATGGCTCGTGTAAAATGCCTGTCCACGAGCAGAGGTGTGCATACTGTACTTTAATGATCAGGAGAAGAATAGGACTCGCAGGCTTGGATCAAAGCCATGCTTTTACAGCAGCCATCACGCCATTCAATGCCAAACACTTCCACTATACTGCAGCTGTACCATTAAAACACTTTCAATACACTACAGAAAGCTTTCAACACAGACTCAGAGTCAATTTGTCCTCATTGCTTTGTCAAGCTGGTCAGCGATTCACAGTCGACGCAAAGATATTGCATAACGCCGTCACGGTGTCTTGGGATTGTAAAGATGAAAGACAGCCAAAGAGCGCTGAAACAACATACCGGAACTCCTAAATTAGACAGTGCTCCCTAAAATCAATTGCAGACCTTCGTTTCCACCGCCTCTCTGTGATGTACAACCTTTCCTGGATAAAAACAGGAGAACTGTGGACAATGAAACTTGCAGCTGACCCCCTCACTTTCTTTACTACACTTATTCCATGCACATTATATAGTTGTATCTATACCACATTATACCGCATAATGTACATGATTATAAGAGCAGTTAGATCAGAAGGTCAACACCACTCTCATGTCTAAATAGGAAGATGGAGATGGCAGGCAGGAAGCTTAACTTAGTATAATGACTGGAAACCGGAGGAAACAGTTAGGCTGGCTTTCGTCGAAGGGTAACAAAATCTTCCTACCAGCACCACACTACCTTCTTGTGTTTTTAATCTGTACAAAAAAGGACATGTAGCAATCAACTATTATCTAACAATAAGCTAAACTAACCAGCTGCTGGCTCCAGCTTTATATCTTCCGTACAAACATGAGCATGTATAGATCTTCTCGTCTTACCGTCAGCAGGAAAGCAAATGAGAAGGTTTCCCAAAACGCCAAACTGTTCCTCTCAATTTACTTTTGAGAAAAGACAAATGTCTTTGTACGGTTATCTAGCTCTGTTCAAAAGCAATCTGGCAACCTCTCAGGGATGACAAGACTCAGCCAGCCTGGCAGTTTTCCCCCTTCTTCCAGTCTTTATTCTAATTATTGCTAATACAACCCCCCTGCTGCTCCTAGATTCATATTTAGCATGCAGACATGAGAGTGGCATCAATCTTCTCTTCCTCTTCCTCTCAGAAGGAAAGCGAATAAGCATCATTCTCAAAAAGTTATACACTGTTCCTTTAACTTCATTCGTATGATGATATCTAGCAGAAATGCTTGACCTTTTGATTTGAGCGACAACAAAATAAAGACAGAAAAACCCTTCGCGTGTGTCTGACCTGCACTTTGTAATTCGGTGGAAAGGTTAGCGAGCAGCAGGCTGACTCATGCTCCAAACACACCCACGTGGCTGCACACTAACACACCACGCACGACAGAGCGGGTGGAAAACACCCTGAGTATCTGCAAAGGTCAAGGGTTGTGGATCAATTCTGACCGGGCCACTGGGATATGAACACAGATGGCACATGATTTACCATCCCCTCTGAATTATGCAGTGTGGCTCTCCCTCTCTCCTCTGGCCAAAATCACAGCCAAACCATTGATTCAGACCTAGTTACGCTCGACTAAAAGCCCTTGTTGGTTCACACTCCAGTGCCACAATGAGGAGAGCGCCACTGCTCAGACCAGCCCAAACATTTGTTTTAAGAATGATAGAAAATGTGCAATTATCTTTCATTTCTGATAGTGTGTTCTTTTTTTATGCTTTTGATGGCTGACTTGCCACGAGCAGACTCTCGTCCCATCTTTAACAGCATAATTACATACTCATAATAAAATTCTATTGGCTCATAATGTCATCCCGGATGCTGGAAAATAAAGTTTATTTTTGATTTCAGTGTTGATGGAACAATTCCAGTTTCGGCACCCCGTTTTCAAGCTTTAAGAAAGACTTCCACAATCTAAATTAAAGAGTGAAAGATCATTGTTATATCAACGTACCTTTCCATGCAAATTTAAGTTTGGCTGTGGCTAAAATTATGGTTTCTACAGTCACACAGGTAATTCAATGAGTGATTAAAGTAAAGGGCTTTGATTCAAAGCAAGGCAGAGATCAAAACACCTTTTTTTGGACAAATCTGGGACAGCTTTCTGCTGTCTACAACACCAGGGACAGAGGGAGGGAGCGCACCATGTCACTTGTGTTTATTAACACATTATTTTGTGGAAACCTACATGGAGCGTCCAAATAATAATGACACAGTGACATTAAAGAGGGCAAACATAAATGCACACACACACACACACACACACACATACACATATAAGAGACGTACACAAAAGAAATAAAAGTAGAAGAAGAGGACACAGGATGAGCTCCAGTGCCTTTCAATTACTGCCCCCTCTCTCCTTATGCTCCTCCAGCTCTCATCTGAGACGGAGCTGTGAAATTGAATTGCTGAGCACATCTCGACAAACAAAGCAACGCTCCACCTTGCTGCCAACAGAGGGAAGGACCAGCAGCGTGACAGCGACAACACACCCATGTCAGAGACTGATAAGTTCAGTAACTGTTGGAAAGAAAACAAATCTGGGGGCTTAAAGCAAAAGTGCAGTGGAGCAGCTGAATGGACTGGTGAGGTGGGAGGTATCGGTGCACTGTATGATTGGTCATGGTTCTGCGCTCTGAGTCACTTCCCAAAATCTGAAGTCAAAGGAAAGGAAAAATGTGAATGTGAATCTATTGTGAATCTATTGTCAAAATGTTAAATTAATAATAATTGGACCGTTCGGTCGTTTAATGGTCAATCATGATACACATATGCAGAGAACAATGCTCACACATTGAAAATTATCCTATGCATTTGACCCATCCGGCCATCCTTCTTCCGAGGGGAGCTGGAGCAGTGGTCAGCCTTCTATGGCGACCGGGGACCAACTCCAGTGCATATCCCTGTCCTGTCTTGGTCAGGGACAGGTCAGGATAGATGCACAACCGCACGTAACCAACAGACGTCTTCTTCTTCTTAAGGAAATAGTTTGACATTTTGGGAAATTAACTTGTTCGCTTTATTGCAGATTTCACACTGCTGTCCATATGGTAATATGAAGATACAGCCAGCAGCCACTTATTTTAGCTTAGCATAATGACTGAAAACAGGGGGAAACAACTGGCTCTGTCCAAAATTAACAAATCCACCTACCAGCATCTCCAAAGCTCACATAATATATGTTATATTTCATATCTCATTTGTTTAATCAGAAGAACCAAAGTGTAAAATTTACCTTTGGATAGAGTTATGCTAGATTTTCCCCATCTTCAGTGTTCATGCTAAGCTAAGCTAACTGGCTGTAGATTCATATTTAACATACAAATGAATGGTATAAATAAATCTCATCATCTAAAACACCCAACAATTCCTTTAAATGTAATTTAAATATAATTTCTCAAATGTTTACTATTTCCTTAACAAGCCCAAAGAGCCTACTGAGAACCGGTTTCATTGTTGGGACATTTTATTAATGCAGTGTTGGCAAAGAAACACATTTGATTGTTAGTCAAATGCATTTCTCAAATACAAAAACCTTTTCATTATACACATTTTATGTTCTAAGAAGTGGTTTAAGAAACATTTGTCTTACCTATGCAACCCACTCTGTGACAGAATCAAACAGTTTGATCTTACATCGCTTATAAATAATAGAGTTAGCTATGTTATCAATCTGCTGAATTTAAATTTGAGTATATTGAAAAATCATTTAGATAAATCTGAGTGACGCTGAACCTTCCCTGGCAGACAGCCTGTCTGACATCTGCCAGTTGAAACCTAATGTTTTAAGTTCAGAAATAGCCTATGTAGCACAAATTGGTCCCAGTAGACACTTATTCTTTAGTTTTCACCTCCATGGTGCAAGGAATATTATGTAGAACAGTCTCCTTCTTGTATCCAAAATTTCAGTGGGTATGGTTGGAGGGTTGACAAGGATAACTTTCTTTGGGAAGAAACCTTACTCAGCAGTATTTGCATTCATGCACACTGTAACAATCACGCCTGCAATAGCTGAAGTTTTGGCCACTGGAAACAAACTATGAATGCAACATTGACTATTTAATGATGTGTGTGTGTGGGGGGGTGCCATTATCACTATTTAAGTTGATATGGTGATTGATTGTGCTGTTGAATATTACACATCCAGCAGACCATGGTTCTGTCCACCAGGCGAAGGTAAGTCCAATATTCTTTTTTGCTCTGTTTTTAGTCTCCACCAGCTCCTGTATCTGGCTCTTTAGTTGCTAAATGCTCCACCAGCTAGTCGCTAACTCTCTCTGTTGTTTCATTCGAGGCAGGTGGCATACGGTGGTTTTTTGGCTAAAAACAGCTTCCTGCTGAGGGTGACAACGACTCTAGTAGAGTGGTAGTGTGAACCCATACAGTAAAGTTGCGAAAACCAAAACAATTAGCTCACTGATGCGTCAAAGCTCTGGAAAGCTGAGGGAAACTGGGAAACTACAGAGTTGGGTAATAGTTCTCTGTGGCTTCCTTCCTACCAGCGACCCCTTTCATATACACCTAGTCATGTCTCTCGTTAATATAACAACGTTAATTATAGCCAGAAACAAGCCAGAATAAAGCAGATCCCTCGCCCCCCTATACTGAATAAGAATTCCTGAAAGAAACTGCTGTGTGTGTGTGTGTGTGTGTGTGTGTGTGTGTACAACAAAACACACACAATAACTCAAGTCTCAAACCAGTCACACTGTACCAGAGTAATGATGAGTAAAAGGGCAGTATAGTTTGAGATGCTACTGGCCTGCTTATGCGGCTCGTTCCACTGTCACCCTGAGGTGACAAACACACAGCCACGGCTGACAGTCTGCCTGGTCCTGCTTAGCCTTAACCACCCCCACCCAAGCCCCCAGCCCTGGGGCACCCCTGGGCCTACCAAGCTTCCTCGGGCCCACAGTTGGTGATCTACTTTTTCAAGCTAACACATATGGGATCCCTCTATTATTCATACTCCAGGGAGATGGAGCATTGGAGTCTTGGGGGGGTCGGGAGGATTTGTGTGTGCGTTCATTATTTCTGGATGGAAGGGGCGTTTCAATTTAGACATGGGGTTACATAACATATCAGATGATCCCAATACAGCATCAGATTGTTTATTATAAACTCTCACACACACACACACACACAGAGGAAGTATGATTGAAAGTCTCCCTGTGTGCATTTTGGGCAGTAAATGCACACCAATAATGCAAACACACGTGCAGCTACAGCTGTAGCATGAATGCAATCAGAAACCAAGGTGCATACACACTCACAGGAGGTGTGGCTCAAAAACTGATACAAAATCTGCAGGACCCTTTCTTTACACACACACACACACACACACACACACACACACACACACACACACTGATTACTTCTCTCTGCTTGTACATGAGTGGGCCTCCTGACCAGAAGAGAGGAGCTGGGAGTGAATTACAAACCATTATCCCTTGTGCTAATGCAGTTACAGCCGAAACCTGAGAGCCCTCACCGGAGGGAAGAGTCGGAGAGGGTAGTAGATGGAAGGGGGGGCAGGGGGGAGATAAGCCAGAGCGAGCCAGGAGAGAGTGACTTTAGGACAAATAGAAATGGGGAGTAAACAGATGTGTGTGGTGGGGGGGTGTTGATGGAGGGATAGAATGACAGGGAAAAACATGGTGATGGAGAGCGGTAAGAAGGAGGGAAACGACAACTCTTGACATTTCTCTCCTACTCTGCATGAGGAGAACTTGGGTAATAGTGTTTCTTTCGCATGTGTTTTTTTTTATCTTCACCCCTCACTCCTCATTCTGTTCTTATCTCACAACCCCCCCCGTCTCTGCCCTCTCTCTGTTCCATTTTCCTCCATCACTCTGTAACAGGTTCATGGTTTCACACATTCACATTAGTCACAGTGTTTAATCAAATGTCATTATCATTTCACAGATCTCTCTGTGTGTGCGTGAGTGTGTGTGTGTGTGTGAGCTTTAAAGAGCAAGAGAGTACAGCAGAAAAGTTTTAAAGGAGCTAAGGAGAGATGGGGGCTGAAGAGAAGAGACCAACGAGCAATTATGAAGCAAAGGACAAGAAAAAGAAAGAACAAGCGGAAATGGCGTCTTCAGGAGAGAGGAGAACAGGAAGTGGGGGGGAGGATGCAGAGCAGTGATGTCCTCGGGGGGAGTTATGGGGAAGTGGCGGTGGTGGGTGTGAGCCGGGGATAATCCTTGTATCCCATTGTCTCCTGTTTTCAAACCAATTATTGTCATCTGCAGCAGCATGAAAGAGAGTTAATGAGGGGAGCAGAGCTTTGGAGTGTCAGGGCACAGTCAGGGGAACGGAGATAAAAAAAACGGAGGATGGAGCGAACGGGGGGGTGCAAAGGGATAGAATGTAAAATAAGTGAGAGAGAAGAGGAAAAAGTCAAGTGTCAGGGAGGCAGGCGGCTCAGTGATGCATTTTGAATGCCCCAACACTTTCTTTTCTCCCTGCTCTGTCACACGTCCTGCCTTACAAAAAAAATAAATCTTCCTCCTTCCTTTTTGTGTCTTCCCTGAAAAAGACTATAGCGTGTATCTAGTTTTGTATTACATTTCTATTTAGAATTCAACCAAATCAATGACACAGAACCACGTACCAAACACAAAGGTCCTTGTATGCTAGGTTAAGACAGACACAGTTATTTTGGGGTGTTGGGGAGAAACGACGCTACATGTAGCAATGCTGAGTACAATTCGGGTAGCACAACCGAATGCTAGATACGGTATTTTCTCTTGAAGAAATAGCTTCGATGGTAAATAACTTTTTCTGAGTGGCTTGTAGTGTAGCTTTTCCTCTTCCAGTAAAATTCTAGCGTTGCTTTAGCTTATTTTATGTCACTTGTCTTATTCTTTGTTTTAAACCGTGTGGCACTTGAAAGGTGCTATATAGACAATGTTACACATTTGCTCACTTACTTAACTGTCTCCATATACATATATATATATATATATATATATATATAAATATTATGCAACATGCTCAAGGCTACAACCTCAGGCTTCTCTCTGCATTCACTCCACACATTGCCTGCTACTGTATAGGCTGCTTTCACCATGGCAACCACACCTTCAACATGCCATTTTTAACCTCAATCCATTCGTTTAGTGTGTCTACATCGAGAGCATGTCTCTCCGACTCATATTGTCAGTAATGGCTGGCTCTTATCAGTGTATACATTTCCAGTGCAAAGATGTCACTAATACAAGACGTACTGGGTCAACGCTGCACGTGTGATTATATTTTTCGAAAAAGCATAAACATTTGTTAGAAAAAAAAACTAAAATGGAAAGATTTGCTGCATCTATGTGATCTAGTGTTCTCTGTATTATGCCTATGTGCTTCCACTATGGTTAATAAAAATACAGTGCACTTTTAAAACAATATGCCAGTACCTGAAGCTGGAAGCCTGTAATATACTAACTCAAATACTGTTATCCCAGTGCAATGCATTTGAAGGATTATTTCAGTTTATCACAACCTTTTCATAATTTGATTTTATTTGGAGGTTGTGAGCACACCTAAAAATGTCAGGAAGAATCCCTCATTGCACAAGAAAACTACTACTAGGATCATTTTGGTAGGTTCAAGTAGATTTTTCTTTTTTTTAGCATTTTCTGCCTTTATTCTAGAGTAGGAGATGACAGGAAGTGAGGGGAGACAGATAGGGAATGTCATGCAATAAAGGTCAACAAACCGGTTGGGTAATACAATTATTGTTCACCTTTATTTTCTCTTCTAAATAAGTCTGTTGTTGTGACTTCCTTTTGTGATGTGGCTGCAGTGGATGGGAAGTAGATTTCTGCACTTATAGCTTACATTTATGCCTCCACAATTCAAAGAGGTACAGTATATTCTGATTATTGTTAGATCATTGAACAAACAGAGTCACTTAATGCTCACAGTAGTCAGTGTGCACACTCTGCACGTGTCCTGTGTGTGTGTGTGTGTGTGTGTGTGTGTGTGTGTGTGTGTGTGCTTGTGATGTTTCATGTTGTTTCAGCTGTGACTGGCAAGGCAGGTCACTGTGGGAGCATAAATGCTGCGAGTGACTAGAATTTCCAACTGCCTCCCCCTAGACACAATACACACACAGTCACTCATGTGTGAAAAACACACAAGTGCACAAGGCTGTTGAATTTTACAGCTTCCAAAAACTCCACCTACCTCACTTTACCAGCTGCTTTCTGTGACAAATCTAATCTGTTTTAGGCTCAAACCCTCTCATTACCTGCACAGACATCTCAGTCACAACCGAAAATGAAATGCGGCGCGAAAGATTGCAGCTGAAGAACAGATAAGGTGGTAATGACAAATGAGGAGGCGATTTTCTTTTCTTTTTTTCATGTGCGCGTGTGACTGTGTGTTTGTTGGCGTGTGCGAGAGAAGGTGGCAGGGAGAGAAAACAGGAGAGATGTCGCGGCAGTGATGAAGTAGAAATACAAGAGGAAAAATCGCTGGGAAGTTTTCACCTTCCCTCGAAAAATCTTGACGCTGCATTCTTGTGACTCCTTTCGCATGATCCATGAGAGAATGTGTGAGGAATAGAAGAGAGAGAAAAGATATCTTGCTGCTCTTAGTCAGCAGAGAGAGAACGAAAGAGAGCGAGCGTGTCATTATGGCACAAGATCAACCCATAGAGTATAAGCACCTGCATGAATTCATTACAATATGCGTACATTCATTAGAATATATTGTTTTAAAATCCTGTGAGAGCCCATGGATCCACCGAACTCCCCGTAATCAAATCAATGTAAACACTAACCCACCATTAAAACAGGATCACTCAAAGCGTAAGAGCTGCGTTGTTGGTTGATTATGAGCTAGCACAATAACAAAGATGCATCTTGGCAGGATTACTAAAATAATATGTAGATGCAGTACGTATCGTCCTCTGATGTGCGTGTAATTGGCAGAGTCATAACTGTGTGTCTTTTACAAATTAAGCATTCACACAAGAGGATCAAAGCAAATTTGCCATGTACGGAAAGGTTTGGAACTCCTTTTCTGTCCAAATGAAAGGATTTCACTGTACAGTTCAGTTCCTACAGCTCATTGCAATCATTAAACATTTTGAATAAAGGCAGTACGGACAACACTTGGCACTGGGACAGGGATTCATTTTTGTGGATGGAGGGAGGCTTGGTAAAGAGTCAAATCTCTGCGATGCGGAGATGTCAGGCCACATATCCGCAAGGAAGGGCCTGACCAAGATATCAAATCAGGACCAACATCTTGCTTCAGTTTGCCTGATGCACTGTTAAGCATCACTGCAACAGTTTAACAATTTTATCTTATTAAAGTTGCAAAGCCAAATATTAGCCAAATAGTATTACATTATCAAGTCAAATAATGTTCTGTCTCTGTGAGGCTGCACTTAGGCACAGCGGCAATTTAAGACTGCGACAATCCAATTGTAAGCTGCCAATAGCTTATAGTCAATAGAGATATTTTAATGAAAGCCACAAAGGTCAACCTCACGGGGGCACTCGCTGAAAACTCAGAAGATCATCATCAGAAGACATTAGCATACATTCTCTGGGAGCCACGAGTGTCTGTACCAAAATTTGTACCAATCCATGTAGTAGACATTTAATTGGATAAGTCAAAATGTACAATAGTTCATGGGAATCTTTAGATATTTCAGCTTGGATCAAAGGTCTAGACCAACTGACGGGCCACATTGCCATACTAAGTGCGGTTGCAAAAGGGGAGTTCTAATATATCAGTTTTTTCATGTCTTTTAGGACTACTTTTAAGACCCCCCGATTGACACTGAATGGCTTTTCTGCAGTGGATCCCTGTGTTGCTGTCATTAGCTGACTTTGCAGGGAGCTCTCTGACTTCCAGCAACTAATTCTACACATTTAATTGGCCATCAAGCAGCTGAAACCCCCACTGATGGACACCAACTCAGGCTAAAACGGCTCCCAAATCTATCGCTGACTGATTATGCCTACATTTCGTTTCAGCTGCAACACTCCTGAGTGCATACAGGGGAGACAGTACCGGAAGCTCAGTCTGAGACGGGAACCTCCTCTACAGTTTTCTGGCTCTGGCATATTTGTGTACAAGCACAGATGGGTGTCTGTAAGTGTGTATGTGTGTGTGTATGTGTGTGTGTGTGTGTATGTTCTAACCAATGGGTGCTGGTCATGCGATTCACGCTGCTGTCTAATTATCCAGATGTGATGGATGGCTTTGATTAAATCATATGAAGGCTGAGACAGTCACTGCCTCCCTTTACATCCCCCCCCCTCTATCTCATACACACACACACACACACAGGTTGGAATCCCTATACTTCAATCCTTTTTCTTTCACTGCATGATCTGAGACTTGAGTAGTTCAGAACAGATGAGCCTTGCTTTCAACACTGATAAAAGATATTCATAAATCATCTGGAGTGAAAGAGAGGGAGAGAGAGAGAGAGAGAGAGAGAGAGAGAGAGACCAAGAGAATTGGAGACAAAAGGAAATATGGACAGATAGAGAGATAGCAGAGAAACAATCAGAAAGAATAGAATATCACAGTCGTATCCAAACTAATAATACTTGCTCAATGTTGATAATTACACATGATAACTGATTCCATCTTCTCATCAAAAATCAGATGAGGAAGGACGTTTTGGGGCAATTCTATTTATCATTTTAATCATTTATAGGGTTCATTATAAGAACTCTTTTTACAAATTTTCCCCCGACTATGAATTTGACCGCTGGCTGCGAGCTCAAGTTGTGGCCTTTTCTCTGAACTTGACAGCAACACAATCAGGTTTTAAACGACCCACAGTAGCCGCATAGTACAAAATAGTGAACACTTTTATTACACGCTTTTTTGTTATGTCCTTTTTTATTGCTTTCCATTTTCCCGTCACTCATACAAAGCAGGAGCTACAGCTTTTGGCAGTGACAGATGGCTCCTCTGTTTGTGCAGCTCGGCGAAGAAGCAGGAGAGTAAATAACGTTATTTTTTCCACACGCAATCCTGTAGGAATAATAGCAAAAAGTAAAGTTCATGTTGTTCTGGTGACAGCAACATAAAAATAAGAAAGTGCATCAAATTATATTATTGTTGAATTAAGTTGTTGAGAACAGAGCTGGCATGCAGGACGGCTACAGAGAAGATGATTCTCCGCCTAATTCTCTTATCTGCTGCTGGAAAGCTGCACTGCAGATAATCAAGAAGCGCAATTGATAACCTGCTCTCCTGTAGGCTCAGCTCTGCCTGCTTCTTCACAGCTACACGAACCCAGCTACACACATCCTAATGTGCTCCCTAATGACATGCTGTCCTTCAGTGTGACCAAAAGCTGCTGTTTGAAGTTTTACTCCCCCCAGAAACCATACGTTGACAGCAAGGAGACTGAACACAGAGGCACAGAGCCGCAACACCACACGCACATGCAAATACGGAAGCACCGATACGCACATGTTTCTGTAACGTATGCACACTCACACACAGACACCCAAAGTGGAACTTTGGAGGGAAATGACTCACCTCTGTAAAATACACCTCAAATGACAACAATTCAGAGCCGTCTATGGAATGTTACTGTGCTGTAAAATGGTGTTAAATCAAGCACACTGTAAGATGCTGCAATAAATCTCAGTTATATGGGGATAACAGCAATGCTCATCAGCAATGCTACGCGCTATATGCAATATTTATTGAAGCATCTGCATTTTGTAGCATCTGTGTTTCTCCACCTATTCATTCAGGTTATTACAAATGTAAAGGGTATTATTCGTATGCTGTGGCCTTTGCAGTCACCAGGCCACCCAGGCAGTGCGTGTTACACAGCGCTCTCCACCGCCAACATCAAAACACCAAATGAGGGCGTTTCAATTGGAGGATTGGTGTTC
The DNA here is from genome assembly GCA_036023855.1 of Gadopsis marmoratus. Taxonomy (NCBI): domain Eukaryota; kingdom Metazoa; phylum Chordata; class Actinopteri; order Centrarchiformes; family Percichthyidae; genus Gadopsis; species Gadopsis marmoratus. The sequence continues at coordinate 72,682 of JAVQJF010066738.1, read as the reverse complement.
ATCCCTGGAGAAGAGTTGCACAGACTTGGATAATCTATGTCAAGGAAGTGGCGTCTGCTCAGGTTGAAGTCTGTACCCTGTAGTTACATCCGTGTTCACTTGGGACCGTGCAAATGCAATGCGTTTGGTGTGTCAATCACCGTGTCTATTATGATATTATACCACATATAAACAGCTTTCATCGCTCTCATACACCGTTTGCAGTTTGTGGTAGTTTTGCCCAAGTCTAGGCCTTTTTCCACCACAGGCAGCTTCACTCATCATAGTAGGAAAAGCACCGGTGTTACGAGTAACAATAACAATGGCTACATTCTATCCAAGTGTCCCAGTAACTCATGGCAGTGTGCCGGTGAACCAGCATGCACATCACAAAAGTCAAGCAACTATTAAATGTAATTATTTTCCTACTCTGAACTGTCAAAAGACAACAATGACATTGGAACAATGACATCACATCCTTTTCCGGGAGGGAGTTCGGAGCTTTTTTTTGGGATGGAAGGCGAACATGACTGAAGCTTGGTAGGCATGGCTGGCCACAAAGTTTCTGAGATGTCAAGCTCAGTTCGTACACGCCCACACTGTCTTGAGGTCTAATCAGCACAACTTGTGCAGGTGCCAAGAGTGTGTAGGGTTTTTAAAACCATATGCTGGGACGCCTTAAACATAATCCGGATCAACACTTTAACCTTTGCTGAAAGTAACTAAGTACATTTTCTCAAGTACAGTACTTAAGTGCAATGTTGAGGTACTTGAGTGTTTCCATTTTCTGATACTTCATACTTGAAATCTTGTATTTTTCACTCCGCTACATTTATTTGACAACTTCTTACTTTTTTTACATAAAAACACATGACAAGTTTATAAAAAACATAATCTATGTTATAGATTAAAAGGTTCCTTTTGTGACTCCTCACAAAAAGCTGTGTCTACATGGGACCCTTTGTCACATTTCAGAAACCTCATAGATAGTTTCATTTGAAATGATCCAGTATGTCACAAAAAGCATACATTAGAGAAAAGTCCCAAAAGATTTATAAAAACTTGTGTAGCAGATTCTTTTGTCTTCTTTCCATGCCCATCTATCATTGCTCAACCCCTCAGATGTGTCTTCTTATAACCTGCAAGGTATATTGACTAATAGAATGCAAGTAACCATAGCAATAATACAGTTCACTGATTAAACCAGGACTTCAACGTCTATTGTAACGGTATAGATAAGATGAGTCACGTCAAAATGTCTCCATACAGAAACTGATGGACACGGCAGAGGACACTTCTTCATCCGTCACCACCACCTTGTTCATTGTTTTCTTGTATCAGGACACTTCATCACACACACCTGTCAGAAGTGAATTGCCCTGCACTCGCCCTGACAGCAATGACGGGAATGGCATATCGCCGTAGCAACAGTGCATGTAAGGGTTGAATGAGTAGGGCTTCTGGTTCTTACAGCAACATTCTGATGCATCTGCGATTTCGCTTAAGTATAGAACATCACAACCCATCCCGCCCTGCCATTACATCATAGAAAATGCGCACACACACACACACACACACACACACACACACACACACACACAGGGCACTAAGTGACCCGCTCTCTAGTTCTAAATAAGTGGAAGCTTCGGAGCCCCATATTGCCTGGTTAGCCAACTCTGGACAAAAAAGAGGGATGCATGACTGTATAAGCTGAGGTGGTGATGGATTAATAGGTGAATAGGGAGGATAAATAAATAAAATGACAAATAGAGGGGAGGGTTAAGTGGTTTTAGCCAATTAGAGAAGGAGAGCAGACAGATCCAGAGTGCTTCCAGACACAAGATGGACTGAAGAGCGCTGGCGTCACAGCTGTAACAAAAGACTCAGGAGAACAGAGGGAGGGGCGAGGGAGAAGAGAGTCAGGAAAGGAGGAGACTGAGGCTAAGAATAGTAGTACAACCTCGGGCCAGCACAATCGGTCGGCCCTGCCTGCTATTTTTTACTTTACTATTTTGCCAGCCAGCTGGCACTCGTCTTACATCTTTCTCTCCTCTCCTTTCTTTATCACTGTCTCCATCACTCATTAAAAAGGAAATGAAGACCAACACTGTCTCGTCGATGTCAACGTTCCTATAAATCAGTCAGCGCATTCCGTGACCTCTGATTCCAGGCATGGTAGGTACAACCCAAACTGTATGAAGTGTTAAGCCGCAAGTGTGGACTGCAGCTTCAAAAGCAATACATCTAGAGAGTAACTCAATCGATAATCGAGACACTAGAGGCCGTGGAGGGGGATCAGAGTGAGTGGCATGCCTCCGATCCCCATTTTCAGGGAGCTGCTTCACTGACATGGGTAAATGCTTGAGAGGTTCCAACGGGAACTCTTGTGCGCTGCTCAAAGGGATAGATTTCAAGGACGCGCAAGACAAATGTGGGATTTATAGGGTACAGGTGGCAAGTAGCTGTAGGAATTACTCCTGTGTGTGTGTGTGTGTGTGTGTGTGTGTGTGTGTCTACTCACCACAGTCTCATCAGGAAATGGTGCACCATGTCTTCAGGTAGAAACTAAAGAACTTGCTCTCAATCACTCTGCAGAAGAGAAGAGACAAAGATATTCAAATATAACAGGGTCGCTCAAGCTGCAAAAAGCTCACGTGGGCTGATTTGTTCAAACACCATCGTACCTGGCGGGATAGCATTTAGCTGTGTCTCTCTACACTACGTCCCTCCCCATATGCACCCCTCCCCATATGCTCCTGCCTGTAAAATAATCCCTGGTCGCTGCCTGAAGATGCAATGTGGTGGAAAATGTGCGACTGTGCCTGTTGGTCCCAAAACAAGACACTGCCCCTGACTGCGTGGCTGCTCGGGGCTCTAGGCCCTGGACCCACAAATGGAGGGACGATGGGAGGATGTGAGGAGAGCAAGGGAACAGGCGGAGGGAGCAAAATGAGTGATGGGAATGAAGGGTTGGGAGGATGAGGGATGGAGAGGAAAAAAGAGAGAAAGAGGAGGGGATGACTAAGAGGTTAACAGCTTAATTGACTGTGTGCTGCGTCAAATTACACCCTAACGGTAGCAGAATGTGTGAAATCACTTCAGAAAAGAAAAAAAAAAAACAACATCAACACAGACACTGAGGCTTACACAAAAATAAAACTGAGAATGTGTCACCTGATGTGAGAACATGTGTTCATACCATTAGAGATAATAAGACAAAAGAAAGAACATAGCATTGTGCGTTCGTCCTTGCTGTGTCTTGAGTGAGCTGAATGCTAAATGCTATTAAGCTAACTGCGGCCACATTGGATGATGCCACAGGATTCCACACATTTTATTACCCTTCCATTAGCATTAGCATTAATCCAGTGATTATTCTGAGCTGTTAGCATTAGCGCCCTGTGCTTTGTTTTTGTTACTGTCATTTTGTGCCTCGTTATAGCTAACGCACACCCTCAGCGTGTGGTAGCACGAGGCTCCATGGCAACAACGGCCAATATACAGACTACATTTACACAGTTTGAATCCACGCGAGGAAGCATCTACCAGATGACTGTAAGCATTCCGACAATTCCTAAAGCAGCATAGCACCTGGTAATTATAGTTTGCTAATCATAGCAGAGTTGTGTCATACACAGTCGCATTCAGAGGCTGAAGGGCAAAGTCCATGATCACAGAAAGTATTAATATGCATTGTGTGACTTGAGGCGCTGTCTCCTTGCCAATCCTACACGGAGGATCTGCCGCTGTCGTTCGTCAAAGCGGAGCACGGCAGATGCTCTCACGAGCGCCCATCGATTTGCCGAAAAGTGTGTGTGTACGTGTACTTGTGTGTGTGTGTGTGTGTGTGTGTGTATGCGCGGGTGTGATGTGTTGCTAGCTAGCTGCAGAGATAATTAGAACACAACTCTTTTGCTTTCCCTGCAGGCCACTGATCCAGCTGCTTTCATCTAATATAGGTCAGCTGTGACAAAGCCCTCAGCATGGACACTGATCAGCTCTGCTAGCGCGCTCATACTCAAAATATGCAGTTAAATCTCCTACACAAACACACGTATTGAGAGAGGCACACTCTCACACGTGCATGTTGATCGTACATATGCACAGGGCACATACTGCATAGGCCTTGACATTAATGATGGTAGTAACAACGGGTGTGTCAGTTCAGAAAAGCGTCATCTGCCCACCAATTTCCAGGTAGTGCAGAGAAACACAGTTCACAAATACACCAGATAGTGAAAATGAGAATCTCTCAAAGCAAAAGAGCATATTGCCAGACATACCCAATGCAAATTCATTCACTTGCTCCAAAATCAATACCAGACTGGAAATCGTCTTTAGTTACTGTGGTAGAAAGTTTGTCTGTATAATATTCTGTGGTGTAAGAACTGAATACTAATATTTGCTACTGGTATGTGACAGAAGAGTCAAAAAAACACTCAATCAAAATTGGACGAGAGAGAGGGAATGAAGAGATGAATAAATCCAAATAAAGTCTATTTACTAACTTTTTATGACTCACACGACCTTTTTTTTTTAACTGTACAGTAGGCAATGCATTTACGGAACGTCAAATCTGAGCCATCAAATTCACAAAGTGGAGTAGCAATGGAGAGTAACCTTCCACTCACAATAATTGAGGCTCCTTTCATAATATTTTCCCAAATAATTCTTCTCTCTAGTATGTGCACACATAATAAATATGGAAAAACTGGTCGCATGCTGCTCTAATGAAGATTTGCAGTACTGACATGTTGGAACATTACCATACATTAAGGTACCTCATAAATGTAAACACACTACAAAATATGTTTTTGAATACAGGGTCTCCTATTCAAAATTGCCTGGTGAGTCTTTAAAACATGGCTGTTGTACACTATCATATTACTTTTAATTTTTTCACGATATTACATCATACAGTACATTCAGTTACATAAAGCTTTATAGTTATACGGTAGCCTATGGCAACCTGCTTAGACTCAGGTCTTTTCTGAAAATACAAGAGAACTAAGGATTACCAACAATTTACCAAGATTTTTGTTGACCGGTAAAATGCCTAGGAATCTAGTTTTGCATCTTTGTCTTTCTCTCTTTTTCCTACAGCATAGCTGGAAGAGCAAGTTTATTTGTTCTTTGCCAACAACTGTGGGGACTCTCTGTTCTCCTCTGCATAACCTCTAGAAATGCAGAGAGGGCTACAGCTTAGTTAACAATAAATCCTCAATATCCTCATAGACTGTTCCTGAAATGCATATACTGCACACACATACAGTGCTGCACTTTATTTTTGCACACTCAGACTCCCTCGCTGTACTTCCACAACAACTTTTAGTAACGTATATCGTCTCACATAGGATCAACGGTCACCAGGGGTCACCTCACTGAGGGTCCAGGCCCAAGACTGCAGAGCTTGATAGGATGTAAACTGAAGACCAGCTGCGATGAGGTGGAGCGAGGGAAGAGGACAGAAAAGCAATCATTTTCTCCTTTTTTCTCTATGCACTACATTCGGTTTCCCTTCTATTTCAAAGGCCACATTTATTAAGTGCCACCACTGATATACAGAGGATGGCTAAAGAGTGACTGTCTCACCTCCTCAGGTGCTTTGTTCAACTTATTGAATTGATGAACAACTCAACAGAAAAGCCTCATTATCTTCTGTCCGCTTTACTACAGTGGATTCACTAATGGGGTAATAATTGGTGCAAATTACAAAGTGAACAAGTGGTGGCATAGCCTTTGGGATGGCTTGATTGAGAGGCCTACGCTATGTCGCATTGCGGGAGATCCATGCATTCTCTTGACTCTAATCACCACTGTTCTTCCTCATTCAGCCTCTCTTTATTTCTTCTCCCTACGCATGCCCGGGGAGTGCAAAGCTAGCAAGTGGGATCATGCAGGGCTTTTAACAACTGCGAGTATTTATGCAAATACAATCAATATTTGATAGTCCCCTTCTCTACTCACTCTCTCTCTCTCTCTCCCTCTCACTTCCTCCCTCCATCTTCCTCTCTCACAAGAGACTGCAGTAGGGGCATTAATTAGGGCCAGACATGCGCCAAGGATTTCCCACAGGGCTGAGCAGCAAGGCCAGTTCATACCAGGCCAGGAGAGGACAGGTTTGGCCTGACCACTGCAATCAGGAAACAATGAGAGACCACAGAGACCAGCAGTTGCCACCCAGCAATCTGCTGCATCCCTGCTTAACTTTAACAGCTCTATTGAACTAACTTCTACAGCTGATGAAAGTCAAAGACACACCAGTATTTGTAATACTGTTTGCTAAGTCCCGACCCACTTAGTTACAGCTGCTACGCCTCTTAAGCTTTCGCAGGTTTTGCAGGGCACATATACTGTGCATAATACAACTGCAGTTTACATTGATAACAGTGGCACGCTTACAACTGAAATAGCCAGCAACTGTGGATTTGGTGAAATGGCAGCTGTTAGCTGCTGTTAACTAGCTAATTAAGGTAAATGTTAGCTCCACTGCTTGGTTGAAAACGCTTCTTTTTAATGTGCGAAGCTGACTACATACATGATATTGTGCTAAAAGATGGAAGCTCATGGTGTATGTCCCAGACAAAGAGTCTGCATCCTTAACAGTTGATGATGCATGTATTCTAAGTATGATAACAAAAAATGTAGGACCTGATGTTCAGTCATTCTCACATAAGCTGTTCTTTGGCCGCTTAGCTTGCAAACGTGTTCTTACATAGTATATTTTCAAAGCGTATGTTTTCACATTTTAACGTTACAAGACTGAAGGCATTTAGGATGACTTTGGCAAATGTAATGCTAGTTTACCTGCTTGTTCGGATTTGAGAACGACCAGTTTTGTACAATCAATGGTAAATAACAGCCAACATTGATTTTAAAATCTTTCACACATGACATTCTAGGCCCATGAAAATAACGAAACTACATTAATCTCACACTAAAACAGAAAGAATGTTGACCTTATCGATCAAGGCTTGTGTCCAACCATCGGCTAACTTTCAAGAGCTGAAGAGACAACATAATTTCAGTTTGTTAAGAATTCCTCCTGTGGACAGAAACAAAATAATACTTGAGAGCAATTGTAAGTAAACATAGGCAGCTGTATGACAACTGACTTGACGCTGTGATGAACTGGACATATACCTCAACATATACCTACATTAAAGAGCCTTTGTAAAGAGCAGTGTATTACTATATTCTCAACTTTGGGCAAATGTTGAACCCAAACACTCCGAAGGCTTAGTTCCGTTTGCAAATCACTGTCCTGCATTTAGGACATAGCATATAGATTCTTATTAACTTCTTAGGGATTTCCACAGGATTAAGTTCAGACAACCCAAGCAACTTCCTTAACTTGAGCCATTTCCAATTAGATCCTATTAACAGAACACTGACTTCAGCTCTGCAAACACCCTATAGGGGATTTGCATCAGCTTAACAGCGGGGGGATGGGGGGGGGTTAATAACAGTTGCATGTATTCCTTCCATATAGCTAGTAACAGTACACTGTTCTGATTTTCTTCATTCCAGCATATCATGGAGTTGTGTGATAACCCCCGGATCCAACCAACGCATATCTTAGAGTAATGCGGTTAAGTATTATGTCTATCACACATACATACTGGAAGGATCGTGCTAAAAAGATCTCTAGGAGATTACGTACACTGTAAAGGCCTGATGCACCCTGCCTGCAGAAAGGAGCAGTATTAAGCTGTAAGTAAGATGACACAGCTTTAGAGACTGTATAGGTGAGGCTTTCTCAGAGTGAGAAGAAGAAAAAAACACATGGGGGAGAAGAGAGCAAGGAAAAGAGGAATGCCTGCTTTTCCCTGCTGATCTATGACAGCAGATCCTAATGTAGCAATAACAGAAAGATGCTTGAGAGGAAAGGTTAACATAGTGAAGTGGTAATCGTAGACCTTGATGAAAGGTCACTAAAGTGAACAGTAAGGTATTGTTTGCTGCTTTTAAACAACAGGGTTTGGTCTTAATCGAAACCAGTGCATTTCAATAGGACTGCTGTGATTAGTAGACTTGCCAGCAGTCGCTCGTGGAGGAAAAGTAAATTTGCGCAGCGCTGTCATGTAGAAATGAAACTTTGGCTTGACACACAAATGTGGGCCCTCGTCCGAATTGCAAACCATTTTGACAGTGCTGACCTTTGAGAGAACTGGAGAGTTATCACATTGGCTGTATCGTACCGTGCAATTTTATGTGACACTGCTTTGCTGAGTAGTAACTCCCCCGCAAAAGAGATGCAGCATGGTTTTCAGTCAACCACGCCGCATAATAGAGAGGATGACGGCAAGGGGTTAACAGGTTTTGAAATGTGGTTCAGCCTCAGCTTTCCTGTTGAGAGCATCACTGCAACTATTGACGGATGTATTGTACTCGATCAGATCATATTATGCCATAAATGTTATTGCTCACAGTAACTCTGATCGCTGAGTTTGCGGGGGAGGTGACTTTGCTTGATGTGTGTTTCTGGAAAGGAGAGGATGCCTGAAGATTCCCTTTTTGTCAACTCGTCAAGATGAAAATGATGTCTTCATTATCGATCAATCTATACCTGCATCAGACACACACACACACACACACACAGGCAACTCTTTTTAGACTCTGTTCTGACTGTAGACAAATCAGAATGCCCAGCCTGCAGACACACATGCAGAAGTTACATGGTGCTCTTAAGCTGTCGCAGAACTGCATGCATAAATGCGATGGCTGCGATAGATCAGGGAAATGAAAAGCTGAAGCAGAAACAAAAGATGGGACAAAGGTCTTCCTCCTGCTTCGCTGGGTTTCATACTAGTGAAGCATGTGCTATTGTTACATCTGTGCAGAGTGTGCGCAGGATTGCAGCTGTGTATCTTAATGGATGCGCTCACACGCACACATTCTCTGTGGTCAGGGCAAAACACTTAAAGCCCAGCTCCCTCTCCTATACTCACCTGACAGCTTGCCATTTTTCATAGCTTTGCTGCTGCTGCTGCTGCTGCTCTCTCTCTCTCTCTCTCTCTCTCTCTCTCTCTCCCTCCCTCAACTCTTAAGGACCCCTTGGTTCTCATTAGGCGATTCCTTGGCAGCAGCTGGATACAGTAAAAGAGTGTGTCAACTTCCTTCACTCTCTCTCAATCAGCCTCTCAGCCTTCTCCTGGTCACTCCTCTTACCCTCTCACTGCCCTCCACTTGTACAACTTTAACCTCTCTTTGCTTCCTTCCTCTTTCCCTGCCAACAATCTTTGCCCCACCTTTTAACTTACTGCTATTCCACTATCCTTTCCTTGTTTTCTCTAGATTGCCCGGCTCTCCAAGGACACGAGAACAGGATGATGGGGAACAGCAGAGCAAAACAAGGCAACAACAGAGCAACAACAATGACCTGAACGCGAATTTGCCCAGTTTGGTGTGGCCCCGATTTTGCCTCCCGTTATTCACTAGTTGCAGGCGGGTGATTTGGAGAATGACTAAAATCCTGATTAATTCATTCCTCTGCCGCTGGTGAATATGGCAGTAGCAATGATGCCCCACAGCATCCAAACAATCAGTATCTTTCTCACTATTCTCAGTCAGACCTGCGAACGATTCGGTGCATGTGTGGGTGTTAGAACATATTCGAAATATATGCGCACACATGTGTGAATCTCTAAATGTAATGTTTTCGCCCATGTCCTTTCACCCGAAACCCAATTCCAAGCTTGATGATGCGTTATGGATCGTTAGACAAATATACTGAAAGTGCACTGATTACAGAAATGAATGATGCATGCTGTTTAGCCCTATTGTGTGTGCGTAAATGTGTGCACTTGCAATCGAGTGCGATCAGATGCACACAGAGAGGTAATTTAACAGTCTCAAGGCAATGAATAGGCTGTCCATTAGCGGAAGACTATTGGTAATACGATACATGGCTTACAGCTAGGGTTTACAGCGTCATCCTAAACCACATCAGCAGGTTCCACTCAAGGTCACCTGCAGTGCGAATCCCAGTTATTTCACCAGCATGGAGTCTATAGTTAGAATCATATCTTCCAAAAAGATGCATGGCTCCAAAATTTGATGGAAAAAAAAAATGCTGTCAGCAGTGCAAACTCACATTCCCGTAATCACGTAGTGCACACACTTCAACTATCTGTGTGACGTTTCAACTCCTTTCAGCTTCTGCTGATTAACTGGCACTTCAACCCAACTAACAACTCTAATACCTACAAACTGAAACTTCTATTTACTACTTACAGTGCACCTAAACTACCCCCGGTGCTTCAGCTGAAAGTTCAATTGCTTCATCTCTCGCACTTCAACTGACAGTTCAGCTACTTTCAGTGATTGTGTACACACTGACAATTCCCCTCCCTGCTGTGCGCAAACTTGAAATTAGAATTTCAGATGCTTTCGGCGATTGCACTTCGGAACCGCATCAAAAGCCTTGCAGCGCTTCACCTGACCTACAACTGACACCGTACCCACTGTAAGTGCTTCAATCTATACGGCCGCTCCCATTCAAGATCTCAGATGCAATAAACTATTTGAGATATTTTAACTTGTGATTTTAAGCAAGCTTACTTAAATATTCTTCTTTTCTTCTCCTAGTTGTTTTTTATTTTAATATTGCATGAGAACAAGTGGGACATGTTGGCCCAATTTGTACCACTGGAATAAAAGGACGCTATGGGCATGGAACCATTTTGGATAATTTCTCGCTGTCGTCAGTCATTTCAGAGTTCTTGCAACATTTCTTTACCACCAAAGAAAAGCTGTTTTATATATAATAAGCTCAAATATCCTCTCAATGGTCCCATATGCAGCTAAATATGTGTTTCCTCTACTTACCTCACGCAATGGCAATGGCGTTCAGCCAATCAGAAGTGCAGATTCCGCATAAGGAGGGAATCAGAGCAAAGAGTAAAGGTCATTTCAGGTCACAGATGATGTCATGGTGGAACGAGTCTCTTCAAGTGAAGTCATCAAAGCCTCATTATTCCTTTCACTCAGGTCAGCTCGGGCAAATTAGCTTCACCACTCAGGTGTGTGTGTGTGTGTGTGTGTGTGTGTGTGTGTGTGTGTGTGTGTGTGTGTGTGTGCGTGCGTGCGTGTGTGCGTTTCACAGTCTAATTTGTGCCAGTGCCCAGTGTGAGTGCAAACCGAGCTGGCTTTTGTGTGCTTGCGCGTATGTGTGTGTATTTGTGCGCACAGGTGCTAATTGAGTTTTTAAAATTCTGTCGTTCAAAGACACACGCAGCACTTGTGGTCCGATGCTGTTCATGGAAAAGGACACATCATCAAAAAGTGCACCATCAAACAGCCCCATTACAATGACAAATATGAAGGAGGATGCAGAGACAGAGCTGAAGAGGGAGGTAGGAAAGCATCAAAATAGAAGGAAATATATCTGTAGTTCTTTTACCTGCTGAGCTATCCTGACTACAGTATTTACATTTGAAACATCTTTTTCATTTAAACTGTGAGACAGACAGAGAAACAGTGACAATAAACAAACAGGAGAGGAGTTTATTTATCTTAAAATCGTCATCAACCTGTTGTTGTGTGCACCAGCGGAACCACTGGGCGTAACATTCGTCACGGACTGGCTGCCTCCGCTGCAATTTGCATATTCCTGTTTGCATAATGTGCATAGGTGTGTGTGTCTAGTTACAGTATAACAAGCATCCAAATTGATTGCTTGCATATCTCTTCTGAAGGGGAGTCAGTCATTTGCAGTGTGTGTGTGTGTGTGTGTGTGTTTATTTGCATGTTTTGTAAAAGCAAGTGATCCTGTGACCTTTAAGTGAGAAAGGGAGAAAAGTCAGTGATACACACACACACACAGTGTCATACTGGGTTAATGCGCTGCTTTTTGATTGAAGATTCACCTTATCAGGGGAGCATGTAAAACACTCTTTAGCTTTGCTAAAGGCCAGCACTATCACAGCTGCATTGCGAGTCTCTAGGTAACTGCTGCACATATTTGCCACATGCATCACGCCCACGTAACCTGTATGGACATTCATTCCAGCAAGCGTGAAGGCATGGAGTCAACAAAAACATCCAGTGTTCTTTTTCATGCGTCAGACGGTGCGACGCAGACCTCGGTTTTCCTCTGATAATCAACATGTTTGCTCATGCATGTGTGGAAGTTAAATGCAAAATAAACGCAACAAACTGCCCTGATGCCTGCATATACGTGTTCTCTGATATTAAACACGACTGTGACAAAAGCCCATTTGGAAAATATGCCCGAATTTAAACATCCATTTTCTGACACGTGTATGCTGAGCTTATACCAATTAGCGGGGGGAGAAAATAGCTGCAAAGACTAGAACTGCACTGTAGATATCAAACAGACCTACATGCACACCCAGCAGAGAGAGAGAGAGCGAGAGAAGGAAGGAAAGAAAGAAAGAGAGGAAGTGAGGGACAACTAATTAGTGGATGGGAGCAAAGCGGCTAAGAGTTTTGACAATGAGGAATGTCGTAATTTCGAATCTTCCCTCATCCCTCCTCCTCCATCCCGTCCCTCTCATTAATTGCCTGTCACGTTTGTGAGCGCCTTGCTGTATGTCTGGTATGTGCGTGCATGTGGTGATTGTCAACATCAGACCGCTGTGGGCTGTGGTTGCCCCGGCGATGAGCCGCCACATCATTAGAGGGAGGTGATTATCTTATTCCGTGTGACGTTGCTGACTACATTGGTGACCTACACACAAACACACACACACACACACACACACGCTCTCTCTTTACCAGTTTCTTTCCCCTGTTTCCATCAATCTCAACTCTTTTTTTTTTACATTGCTGCCCCTCACATTATGCCAATGCTTGAACACACACAACAAGGGTTGGTAAAACTGCAATAAACCCATTTAAAATGCCACCCAAGTGATAATGATGGAAAGAAATGCCAGCGCGTGTATGCGTTAGTCTAGGGTCGTGTGCCCACATTAAAGTAAATAAAACTTGTAATACAAGCAGAATATTCAGTGTATCAAATTAAAATCATCATCAAGGTCATCAGTCATTGTTCTTTAGGTAAAATAATGATATCTGGTCACAATGCAGGCAGCACAGAGAGACAGGGATATGTTGCTCCCATCTTATTAAGACATGGGTGGACAACACCATTTGTCCATGAAATATTAAACAGCTGACAACTGACCTAAGTAGAGGGGCACCCACTATCTCAGAGAAATCACAGATTATTCCTTTAAATGTGAATTAATAAGATCAATGTAGTCTTCAAAACTATGTTCTAAATGTGCAAATGTTCCTATATAAATATCATGGATTTGTGGGAAATGCACTTTTAAAAAATGTGGACCCTCACAGAGAAAAGAACAGAACTTTTAAAAAGCAAAGTAAAAAGAGAGATAACTAATTTTCTTTCCTACTGAGATTCATCTATGGGCTGTGGAATTGTCCTATGCCATCCTTACTGTTTGGCTTGTAGCCCTTAAGCAATACAGGGATTAGCGTGAAACTTGTTCTGTGAAGCTCCTGCTGTACTATGTGGCTGTGATCTAAAAGAATCTATCTCAATGCATTAAGACCTGAGGGAGAGTTCTGTTAGGAGCAATGAAAAACATAGCGATGAGGGTGTTCGGTACAGTTGCTACAGAATTCAGCCTATTAAGTCATAGTGTAAGATCTCTTTCAGTCTTTGCAGAATGTCAAAGGATCAGTGGATTAAAAAAAGGGCTGCTGTGTACTGAAAAAGCAGGTTTAATGTTAGTGTTTCTCTTTTGGCTTGACATTTGGTCATGATTTTGTTATTTATCTTTGCTTTTATGCAACTCATATTGGATACATGAAAAGACTGGATGTGGGATGGTTGTACTAAATTTGTCATAGCTCATTCAATCAATGTTACTTGAAAATAAACCATGGCCTTTTTGCCTTTTCATGCTTTTCTGCCACATAACTATGTTTGAAAGAAGCGTTCAACATTTTGGGAGGAAGCTTATTCTCTTTTGCCCCCCCAAAAGTTACATGTGGAGATAGATACCGCTGTCATTGTTGTGTGCAAAGGTAGAAGCTAGCAGGTGATTGGCTTAGCTTAGCATAAAGACAGGAAGCAGAGGGACAGCTAGCCTGGCTCTATTCAGAGTCTACAGTCATGCTAGTGGCTCTGTGACATTATATTTCCGCTAATACTACCATCAGCATGCTTACAACGACAACGCAAAACATGCTGATGTTTGGCAAGTGTAATGTTTACCATTTTCAGTTTACCATGCTAACACGCTACGCTAAGATACAAAGCGAAATGCAAAAACGACATGCTGAGTTTTTATGGGGAGCCAGACACAGCAGTCTTGCTCTAAAACCACAAAATGTCTTTTTTACATGATTTTTTGTGGACAGATTAAACAAACGAAATACAGCGTGTTCATTAATGACCTTTAGAAGTTTTGGTAGTCAATATTTTGATCTTTGGACAGAGCCAGGTTAACTGTATCCCCCTGCTTCCAGTCTTTGTGCTAAGCTAAGATAATCGCCTACTGCCTCTAGCTAAATACTTAACAAACACGAGACTGGCAAAAAGGCAAATGTTTAAAATAAAGATCTTTATCATGCTCTGTATGATCAGAGAGTAGACGGTAGGAAGAATTAGTTGCTCACTTAAATGTGGAGATTCAGTATACCACCCCCAGTGTTGGTAAAAGAGTCTATGTCAGATATTTAAATTCTGAAAGTTGAGTAGTTAGCTTGCCTCAATTTACATACAACAATCCAGTAAGATGAACCTTTAAAAGGAGGTGCGGAAGTGTGTTGGATTCAAACAGTCAGACGATGCAAAAAAGGGGGTGCTCTGGAGAAAGAAACAAGAAAACATGTAGGTGAGAAGTGTTGTCAGGTTGTGAAGCTTTATTCAGGTGACTGCTCAGGTTGAATTCAACAGTCTGTAGAGAAAGCAGCATGATGCTTCTAGTAGTGAAGCAGCTAAGTCATGAAGAACTATTCTATCCGCTCAGCTTGCCTCTCGGACCACGAGCGGGTTATTGAAACACGAGCCGGTCTGACGCGCAGCGGATCCAGCAGGGTGCTAAAAATCTCAACAACTGTTTTGGCACTCTCGCACTCCTCCTGCGATGCTGTTTCTCATTATCTTCCCGCGTTAATCCCGGGATCTGCTCATTAAACAGAGCGAGAACATCCACACACTGTCAGAAACTCCACAGGAACAAAGTGTCAACACACAGGGAAGAATTCACAAGCGAAGACGACGCACGCCGTCATGTTCCCTCACCACGTGTGTCACTCACATCATGCAGCCATTTCTTCTGCCATCACGCGCCTTTAGATCCCTAAAATGATGACATGTGGCATTTCACCAATCAATTTTTCACAATTGACTGTCTCTGTGAATTTACCGCAGGCCAGGGTGTTTGCAGCTATTCATGTTGGCCTGACAAGCCAGTGCATATGTGTATGCAGCTGAATGTGTGTGTCCATGCTCATGAGAGTTCGTCTTTGTGTGGGTTGGAATCTGTTTCGGATTTGAATTATCCTTCCGCAAAAACATAAACAAATACAATATGTATGCTTGGCCAAAGAAAGCTGTCAGACTTGATCTCTATCTGTGCCCACTGTGCGTGTCCGTCCATGTGGCTGCTTTTTTAAAATTCATGCATTTCTCATTCGCTGGAAAAGCTTCCCCCTCGAAACAGTTCACTACAAAAATGGCCGTGTATACTGTAAAACCATTCCACACGAAATGCAGCCTTGCATAACATTACTGCGGTTTTGCTTTGCTGCCCATCCCCACATTCTCCCTTCTAGTCCACACGGAGCACTCAGTGACATCCATATTGCATGAGAATGTTGCTGGCCACTAGTCACACAAACATACAGACGAGCATACATGCATACAGTCTCTCACAAAAACACATACACAAACATACATATAATGCATTATAGAGAATGCACGCACACACACACACACACACACACACACACACAGAGCAGCACTCATTATGACTTATGAGTTCAGGCCTTGAAGCCTGCAGCCCAGATAGCACCTCTTCTTCTTCTTCTTCATGTAGTTTTATTAATTCATTGAATGGGAGCTGTGCACTCCAAGCGTCACAAACCATAATTTACCATGCACCGCGCTAACAGCTGGCGTGTATCTCAAATAGAGTATAGTTACATTTCCCCCGACAACTAAGCCGGCAGCTCAGGTATTTTTGATTCGATGGAGAGCGCAAGAGAGGAATTCTGCATATAGACAGAGTCAGAGAGAGAAATTGCCTGAACTCAGTGTGCTCCTGATGATGATCAGCTTGCAGAAAAGATGGAGGTGAAATGAAGGAGGAGACAGTTATTGCCAGCTGGAGGAAAGGAAAGTCCAAAAAGAGGATAAAAGAAAACCTCACATGTAGTATATTACACAATTTCTCAGAGTACATTTTTAAACAGAAAACTTCTCGTCTTCTTCCTCTTTCGAAATTTTTATTTAACCGTCTCTTCTCTATCTGCTTCTTTTTGCTGATTTTCTCTCCTCTCCTGCCCTGAGGTTGTGGGCAGAGTGCCAGCAGCGAGAGAGAGAGTGTATTTGTGGGTCTCGGTACAGAGTGTGTAAACTCGACCTCTAACCCACCCTTGAGAGATCCAGACCATCAAATATGTATATGGCAGCCAGAGCAGCTATATGGTTTTTCTTACAGTGAACTCTGCACCAGGCCCATTCCTGCTCTAATACATTTGAATGCATTTAGATAAAGTAGAGAAATTGCATGCGCCATTTCTCCAATTAATGCCTTCTCTTAAATCTACAATCATAAAAGCTGATGCCTGGGGTAGAAGTTTCTCGTCATTGTTGCAGACTCACCAGATTGTGACCCCTCCTCTGCTCTTGCCTGCCTTTTTTATCTTGCTTTTCTTTCTAGCTTAGCATCAGCGATTTCCTTTATTTCACCAGCGCAGGCTTCAAGCTGAGACAAGGTTGCTTCTGATGAGATGGGTTCACACAACATTTCAGAGCGCCTCTCTCAAAGAGCAGGCGCGTGATGAAACGAGAATCTGCCTCGCATTTGGTGAGCATGCACGTCAGTTCCAGTCTGTTCACCTGGAAATGAATGAGACAATGGAAGAGCGAGTCAAACGAGAGAGTAAATCCTAAAATACCATCCCAAAGTCCTCACTCGGGGGTGCGGCTTCACACTGTTTCAAAAGGGATTGTTATCATTCAGCCAGGATGCATTTGCTGGCAGCTACGGGTGCTGTCAAACACTATGAACTGTAATCCAATGAGCCAGATCTCATCTTGAGGTGTCCTGGCTGCCACTTGGAGGTATTTCTGTATAAACCTGGACACAATCCCATCATAATGAACTCAATCAAGTCCTCTCTAAAGAAAAATCCACCCAGAAATTGATGGACATTGCAGTGATGGGCCTATTGTATTGTGAGGTGTTATTTTTTCCCTTCACCTCTCTCCAAATGGTTTCCAGAGTTTATAGCTGTGCCATCAAAAGACCAAAGACTCTGGTTGCAGCATCGATATAATAGCATACACTGTTGTGGCCTCAAGAGATCCTGTGCTCAGCCTAGAGACAAGATACAAGAGATAGGTTCTCACATCACTACATAAAGCTGAAGTTGAATAGACAACGCATTTTAAAGAAAATTGGGTGCACCAAAAAAGTAAATTGCAATTGTGTTACATATACCTATCAGCCATAACTTTATGACCACTGACCACTGAACATTGATTATGTCATTACCATGGCACCTGTCAGTGGGGGGGATATATTACGCAGCAAGTGAACATTTTGTCCTCCAAGTTGATGTGTTGAAGCAGGAAAAATGTGCAAGCGTAAAGATGTGAGTGACATTGACAAGGGCCAAACTGTGATGGCTAGACCACTGGGTCAGAGCATCACCAAAACTGCAGCTCTTGTGGGGTGTTCCCGGTCTGCAGGGCTCAGTACCTACCAAAAGTGGTCCAAGGAAGGAAAACTGCTGAACCGGTGACAGGGTCATGGCCATGACTCACTGATGCGCGTGGGGAGCGAAGGCTGGCCCGTGTGGTCCGATCCAACGGAAGAACAGAAAAACGTTAATGCTGGTTCTGATAGAAATGTGTCAGAAGACACAGAGCATCGCAGTTTGTTGCATAAGGGGCTGAGTAGCCGCAGACCGGTCAGGGTGTCCATGCTGACCCCTGTCCACCACCGAAAGTGCCTACAATGTGCATGTGAGCATCAGAACTGGACCACGGAGTAATGGAAGATGAATCACATTTCTTTTACATTATGTGGATGGCCGGGTGCATGTGTGTTGCTTACCTGGGGAAGACATGGCACCAGAATGCACTGTGGGAAGAAGGCAAGCCGGTGGAGGCAGTGTGATGCTTTGGGCAATATTCTGCTGGGAAACCTTTGGTCCTGCCATTCATGTCGATGTTACTTTTACATGTACCACCTACCTAAACATTCAGGGATGGTTTGAGGAACACAAATTAAGTTTGGTAATGGAAATGCTGGTTTGAATATACCGTATGGATTTCAAGTGATGAATATGCAAATCAAAGCATGTTCACCTTTTACACAGAAATTAGAAGATTCTAAAGATTTTTAAGGTCCCACTCCTTAAATTATGCAATAGCAGTTACACAGCAATTCAAAACGGTTGACAACTGATGTGAATATACATACTAATAAACATCCAATGCATGAAAGAAATTATAAATGTTTAGCCATGCTAGGGCCATGGCTCTAGGCATGGCCATTTAGGTCTGTCAGTCAGTCCACCACTTTGGTCCAGAATGAAATATCTCAACAACTCTTGGATTGTCATGTAATTTTAAAACCTGATAGACTAATGATATTTCCATCAGCCTCAGTTGTACTTTGTGTTGAATGCTAATTAGCAAATATTAGCATGCCAACACGCTGACACTACGATGCTGATCTTGGTAAACATTAAACCTGCTAAACATTAGCATGTTAGCGTTGTCATTGTGAGCATGTTAGCATGCTGACATTAGCATTTAGCTCAAAGCATTGCAGTGTAGCCTCACAGAGCCAGGCATGCTAGCCTGAAGAACCTTTGTCTTGTTTATTTTAGTGATAAATGAGTCTCTGCAACACAATCAATTTCTCAAGGCAAGTGGACTGATATTTAAAAAAGACAGATGATTCTCTACAGCTAAGAAGTCGAGATGAAGTCTAAATTGAACTACAGCAAATGTGCATACCAGTCATGTACAGAGACAAAGTGGAAGGGCAGGAAAAGGTATTATGGATAGGTATTTAAATAAATATATCCCTGCAAGATGGATAAATGACATTTTCAAGCCATGTGTGGCCGCCCAGAGATGTGGCCTCATAACACCGAGGATCAGACCTCAAAAGTCCCGTTGAAATGATGAGTGACACTAACCCACTCCTGAGAGGCTGATACTGATGCTGATGTATGGATGGTCTGGTCACCGAGGAACACACACACGCACACACACACTTAAGTCCAGTGACATACTCATAGTCTCTAATTAGCAGCAATACTTTGTTGCAAAGGGCAAGGCTGTCTGCTGGCTTTTAGGCATGACACTCCTACAATAACCTTCCAGTCATCAGGAAAAGCGAGGGTGAGGGGAGGAGAGACAGAGAGAGATTACACCACGAACACATATACACTATAACAGCTGACAGAGCACTCAAAATCACTCTGTGTTAAGCTGAATGTGCTTTTTTGTCTGTGCGCGTGTAATGTAGTTTGATCGTTTGGCGATGGTGTGCCACACTGATCAAACTGAAAATGGCTAAAACAGAGAATCCCCCTTTACTCAAACTACATGCCAGCATGCTTTTCTCTCCTTACCAATCCCGCTCACACTCCAAATCTCACCCCCTAACGTGGTGTACGCATGGCACTTGACCAAAACCTGTCATTCCTCCTACCTGAGCTGAACTCTCAGGCAAAAATGGAGAAATGAAGCAATCGATGGCAATTGTGTTTAGAGTGGCTGTCGGGATGTAAAGAGAGAATGGCATGGCATGTAATGGAGACAGAGAGAGGCAGTTAGCGGGCACATGTGCACGAGGAGGCGAGTCAGAGAAGTTTCTCTGCCGAGTCAGAGAAAATTGACTGTGTGGCAGTGCGACGCTGAGGGATTTTCAGCGAGAAAAGAAACACCGGGAATTGATTTTGGATCACCTTCTGAGTAGGAATTTGGGCGCGACTATGGACTCCAGCAGTCAGATATTACCATATTTGAAATGATGATCACTTCTGCTTAAGTAATGTGAGTAGTACAGGTCGAGGGGTCCCCTGTCTTCTAGTAGACTCTCCTTCACACACACAGTCGCACACAAATCCCTCCAGGTGTCAGTGGAGCGTATACAGTATCTGAGCTGAATGCTGTGATGGGCTTGAAGCTCAATGAACCGCGAGCCCTCCACTCTTTCTGTTCTTATGTCGGAACAGATGGCATCACTACCGAGCCTCTCACTCATCCATCATCCACCATTCATTCAGCCGGGCAGTACATAGTTGTCTGTGTGTGTTCGTGTGCGCCTGTTTGTCCACAGTACATTTGGGTGAAGTGACACTGAGGAGATTGGCTGTCAGACGGGTCTGCACACTGAAGCTCAGCTGCAGGATTTCAGGTCAGCTGCATTTTTCTGTTTGAGTTATCCCCCCCCCCCCCGCACAAACACTGAACTACACTTTAAAAATACGAACATGTGACAAAGGTCACAGCAGTGCATCTGCTTGACAGAAAAAGGAGAATATCCAATAAGTTCAGCAAAATGTAAAAGAAAGTGTATTGGTAAAACACGTCATGAGATGATGGATGCCGCGTGTCGACTGCTCTGAAGATTGAGGCTACTGAACGTGGCGCAGTGTTGTGTTGGTGATGCCTGTCAAAACTCCCCCGGTTTTCTCTCTACTCTCTCTACCCGTTCTGAAGCACTGGAGGAGAGGAAGTGCAGATGTGTAGTTAGTGTTTCAACTCATCATCTCTCTCCATCTCTCTCTCCTTGCTTGTAGTGATTTCTGTGACTATGGAGCGCCTCAGGCAAAAGCGCTGAAACCATCTGCTCTGCTAAGTCTGCCTCTCCATTTGGCTTTTGCTAGCTTTTTTCCAGCTGTTTCTTTGCTGTTCACTCCCTATATTTTCCCCGTACGACCCCCTGTGCCCACTTGTGAATGTTTAAGCTCATCATCACAAAATTTGCTTCTCAACTTTCCTTGCAATTCAAATGTTTAAGCTCAGTCTTATTTCAACAAATACATTTAACAAATGTGAGCTGTGGAGAACAACTGCTGGTTTCGATCAAGGAGCTGTAAGTGAAGACTTTCCACAGGACGTATATCAGATATGGTAGATGAACCACAGTCTATTTCAACCCCTGCCGAGCCTTTTCTTTCTCAACCATCTGCTTACAGCACATGAGTACAAACGTCTGGCTTCTCAGGAAACCCGTTCTTTTTTAAATGTCAGTGTACAGGGAAACACAAGATGTTACAAGTTTCTTATGTCACATACCTTCTGTCAACCTAAAGACAACACCTGGCTAAATGTCCATGCTAACAGGCCTGTGCTGGGGGCTTCATGGTTTAACACCTGCCTTTGTTTCGAACCTTTTTCAAATGGTGTTCTGTGTTTAACAACTTCCTGTTACCTCACCAGCCCTGATCTCCACTGGAGGTGTGTGTTGTGCTGACACCCCTTGACAGAACATAACAGAAACCTTGTGCAATTGCTAATGATGTTCCCAGCATCTCTGCAGGTTCTTCAAATTCCTGACCCTCTGTAAGTGTGACAACACACTCTGTCCACTCCTGGTACCTCTGTGGAGAACCAGTGCTGCAGGCCCTGCCTGTTCATCTGTTTGAAGCTCTGCCGTGTCTAGTTACTAAGCTATTATTGTACAATCAGTGTTCGATTTAGCGAATGGTCAGTTGTCTTTTTTGCTGTGGTGAAGTCCAGGTGGCAGGAGCCTCATATGGTTACAGGAGTGTATAAAATATTGATGGCTTGAAAAATGAAAGTGAACCTGATGTCAGACAGATAGAAAAGCCGCAGATGAGAAAAGAGAACATGCTGGGAATCAAGACAATCGCTCAGACATTCTCAAACATTCTCTGTTATGCTATTTGTCTTGCATTTCTCACTTTTTAACTTCTGTATTTTAATCTGTCATTCAGATACATCCACTTTGTATCGCTCTCTGTAATATATGTTAAAAAACCAACAGCTCTCCAGTAAACTGGGCTCTACGTGATCAAGTCAAACAACCCTGCGTCCATCCCATTCAACCAGTCTATTCATTAGCTAATTAAAATAAATGACCACTTAGCCAGATCAATTCAGGGAAGACTGCTGCACCACCAAGTCCAGCTTTCTCCCCATGGATCAAGGCCTGGTAAAGAAGTGAGGCTGACAGAGGGCTGACTGGCTATAGTGGCGTCTCCTCCCTTTGATCCCTGGGGCTCTGGAGTGTTTTTTGTGCATTTATCAAGGTTTGATTGGCCAGTGTGGGTGTGACACACACGCTCACACTCTCTCTCACACACAAGTGGTAATAATGTATTCCTAAAAGATATTGCATACTGGACTATGAAAGTATCACAGGGTTCTGCCAACAAACAGGCAGTGATTTGGACAATGCTTCAACCAAAGAATTATTCTGTTTAAATTAGGCTTTTATTATGCTGTTGGAAGCATCCGCATGGCCAGGGCACAGAAATCTGTGTGTGTTTGTGTGTGTGTGTGGGGGCTCAAATTTTAACTGAATCAATGGAACAAAACAAACCATTCAATTTAGTCCATAACAGTTTTGCATTTTTAAATGCACACACAGAACAACAGAGTGGGTGTGTGATGGAAAATGAATTATTAGAAAAACCAAACAGTGGACAATGAACCATGGCAGAGTTTTTTAGTGGCTTTATCATTTGAGACTACATAATACATCCATTATATATTTAGGCTACTGCTGGTAAAGCAAAGTCAATTCCTCACATCCAGTGTCCAGTGCTACAGTAATTAAGGAGAAGAAGAAAGTCGTTTATTTGTCAAATCGTAAGGACATGCACACACACACGTATAGGGAGCGGCAATACTCAAACACACACACGCAGCATCCCTAAGGTCTTTTGTTGTCAAACATGAGGTTACATTCACACAAACATGCAGTTGAGTCCCACGACGAAACTCTGCCTCTGCATTTAACCCCTCCTGCCATCCTTCCTCCTCAGGACAGCCTGGAGCAGTGGTCAGCCTTCAATGCTGCGACCGGGGACCAAGTCCAAGTGCTTATGCTCTATCTTGGTCTTGGTCAGGGACTGGGCACTCATATGGCACCAAGGGGCAACTTAGAGTTCAGTGTCTTTCCCAGGGACACTTCGATATGTGGACAGGAGGAGCTGGAATCGGACCACAGACCACCACAGCTCTACCTCGAGAGCCACAGCGGCCCCTCAAAGTGCTCATGCCCTGTCTTGGTCAGGGACAGGGAGCAAGTGAGCATGGGGAGAACATGCAAACTCCACACAGAAAGGCCTGAGAGATAACCCACCTGAGCCCAACACCCTGGTCCCCCAGTGCCAACAGTACTCAGTGCAAAGCACTTAGCCACCAAGCTTGATGTGTTATGTGTCGTTTCAGCTTTCAGGAACGAGACAGTAACTCACTATTTTCCAACCTCACCTTAAAAGCTCATGTTTGAGTTCAAGTTGGGCGTCCAACCTCACAACTTCGAGGGAAGTACATGTGATGGACTCCACTGTGACATAAGTCTGTCTGACACCCGCCCCGTCCAGCCACATTACCACTGCAGGTGGGAAGAGACTTTTTGGGTCTCAGCGGTATCTTTTTCTCTCTCACCGTCTCTCTCCATCAGTCGCACCTTTTTGTTTCTTCCTCTAACAGTCTTTCTTTTTTCCCTTTACCCACAGATATGAAGCAAAGTGTGTAATCAGACGAGAGATCAATTTGAGGTCTGGCGAATCTGGAAACAGATGGATGATGATGACGGACTGTAACACCCAGGTTTAGCAATGGATCTTTTGTCGATCAAGTGTGATCCGCTGGTGGGATGAGCAGCGATTATAAGTGAGAACTGGCTTAACTAGCTGATCACAGCTCTACAATTATAGACTCCTGGTTTATGGAAAGGCATCAAGTAAATGGAGTTTCCGTATCTTCTAGCATCGTATAATCCCTGTATTGGAAGAGAACTGGGAATATATATGAATTTATTCATGTTAATCACTATAGCTATCAGCCAGTAATGAAAAGGTATAATGTTGAAATGTAGAGTGGTATCATATTATCAAAGTGTTCACATCACAGATCACACATTTTACACATATTACATTATATATAATGTTAAAATGAGTGTCTTGGACCACCGTGATCTGAAGCAAAATCTACAAAAGGACACACACAGCAATAGAAATGCATCATGCATTTTTGTAAGGTTTTAAAGAGTAAATGGCTGATGCATGTGATCCAGGCTAGTTTTGTTTTCTCTATTGCTTCTATATGCACATCTCTGTCCAGATAGAGGGCAATCTGTTTTCCCAACTGAGCAAACAGGCCAAACTAGTGCACATGTGTACACATGCATACTAATGAAACACCCCTGTGTGTACAAATGCGTATACACATGCACATGGATAAATAAAATACAGGCATAAACACACATGTGCATGCATAAGCACAACATGCACGTACTAGATAAAGAAGGCAGAGAGCATCCAAACTTCTCTCGCACAGTCCAAACTGTAGCAGGGGAGCTGTATCAGGAAGAGATTGGTAATAAAACTTTCCTTTAGTCAATGGAGTCTGTGAGAGTGTGTGCTTGTGTGTGTGAGTGTGCACTATTTGCTGCTCTCAGCGGTGTGGAGGTCTGATTTGTAGCAGTAATATCGACAGGCAAGGACTTGAAATGAGGTCTTTCCTTCAGGGAGTCCTCCTACCCTTTCATGCCTGCACAGAAATGCTCACAAACACATACACACAGAAAAATAGGTTTGTATTAATATATTGAGGACATTTCCAATCTCTTAACACCTAACCTTCACTATATGCACAAGGTTACCTTAAGGAGCTGGTCACATCAGCATTTAAAATGGCAACTGAATCACCAAAACCAGTGGATTTGCTCGGGGGACAGCCACACACATGTTTGAACACTGACATGCAAATTCACACCGCTGATCAATAGCAAGCCATCTTGACAGCACTGACATTTGAAGGAACGGACAGAGAGTCCAAGATGAAGGAAGCTACAGTATTGTAGATTATTAGCTAGCTGTGTGTCACCATCCACTTTTGTGGCCTCCTCTGTCGGAGTATAAGAGCGATGGTTTACGGACAGCTGTGAGACAGGCGTAAACAGTACAAATCTGTCTTTAGAATATGCTGTGTGATCTTGCTGTCCAGTTAGCCACTTAGCCAACGGTCTTGCTGACAGCTGGAGAGCTTACATCCCCCTTCAGTAACTCTTTGAACAAAATGTACATTCCTGAGAACAAACTGCCATGTGGCGTACACGGCACAGTACAAAGAAAACAGCTCTGAGAGCCATTGTAACTGACTAGGGAGAGGATGTTCCAGGCTGCCTAGCATATTGGGGTTAGCTCACCAGCTAGCAGTTTATCAACAAGCACTGCGAATCATCATCACTACTTCTACAACATATTTTGCGAAGACGTTCAGATGATTTTCTCTGTGCCACTTCCGGTGTGACTAACCTTCTAACCTTAACCCTGAACCCAGGTACAAAACTGAAAAGCGGCCATTTTGTTTTCAAGAACACAAAACCGCAGTCAGGCATTACATACTGCACAAAGTGTTCTCACACCAAAGAGCTCCACATCAAACACAAGGACCTCTCCGTACACAGATACACACCTTTCTGACGCTTGCAACATTTACTGGAACAGTTGAGACACAAGGGAAACCAACAATCAGACAAGAACACATCTGCGTCTGTAACACCTTGTAAATCAGAGCACGCTTGGAGGGCGATACGCTCTCTCTGCAGTTGTCCACACTTCGCTCACACACCCTGTTCCTCGAACTGTACTGACACATTGGCCAATTAAACTTCTAAACTCTGACACTCAGACTGCCTGCTTTTTGGAGTATCTTGGGTATTTTTCTGTGTGTATGTGTGTGTGCACGCTCAGGATGTACTGTCCTGGCATTTCTGTCAAGCAATGGATGGATTCCTGTTGGACTGTGAAAGTGCAGAACTTTTAAAAGGTATGAGACAGCAAAAAAAACCTTCCCCCTCCCTCTACCCCTGTGCCGTATAGCATAACAGAGACCTAAAAGAGAGCTTTTCATATCCCCGTCTTTCTCTTCAATCCTCTCTGGAGTCACTTTAAAACATATTAAGCTGTTTGTTGTCCTCACACCAAGTGTTATCCATTAAGCTCATCCAAACTACATACAGAAAATAAAAGACTTCTTGTGATGCCAAATGGCTC
This sequence comes from Gadopsis marmoratus, assembly GCA_036023855.1. Lineage (NCBI taxonomy): Eukaryota > Metazoa > Chordata > Actinopteri > Centrarchiformes > Percichthyidae > Gadopsis > Gadopsis marmoratus. The sequence continues at coordinate 46,252 of JAVQJF010066738.1, read as the reverse complement.
ATCCTCAACCACAAGTAGGCTGGGGAAAGAAAGGAAACGTCACCTTCAACTAAATAGGGAGAACATGTCCAAGTCACTTTAGTGAGGCCAATAACTAAATTCACACGAGAGAAGAAGATTTTTTGGACATTCGGGCAACAAATCCACAGTATTGTCTCCTTCAAGATATTGAAAATTGTATTTCTTCAAAAATGATTTTTTACGATATTATGGCAATATGTTGTTTTTTGCCTAATTTTTTATTCCCCCTCACATGCGTTACAGTCCTTTACAGGGGCCACACACTCAGTCATGATTTAAGTCACTCATTTTTCACTACAAAGTGATGGCATCCAACGTATTCCAAACATAATCATGTGATTTCCAGGTGGCTAGCTGTAAACCTGATTGACAAGCGTGTTCATTTTGTCTTCAGATAAAAAAAAAGCCTAAGGAGATGAAAAGGCCAGAAGATCTCAGAGTCTTTCAAAAGCGTGGAGACCATCAAAAGATTCAGTTCACATGTGACAAATCCTGTTCAGCACAGAGCAATGAAGATCACAAGGACGGTGCATCATTGTCACACACTGGCAGTCCGCTTCTGCAGGTTATCAGAGTCATGCTGAACACCTGCAGCCGGTATATGCATCTATGTGCGTGTGTCTATTCGTGTACTGATTTGAATAAGCGTGTGTGTGTGTGTGTGTGTGTGTGTATTTGTGTGAAAGTGACCGGTTGAGTGCATGCATCCACGCAGGATTATAGAAACAGTGGATTATTTCCTCGGCGCCTTGAAGGAGCTCCTTTAAATCCTTAAATGAACAGTCAAGGAGAGGACAGCCGCCTGGAAAGGAAATGATTTCTTCTGTGTCATTCTGAGTGTTTTCTGCTAATACTGCTACAACAAAAGTGACCTCCAGTTTCCAGAAAAGAGATGCTTTGTGAAATAAATCAGCCGTTACAAATTCCCAAATCTACTGTGTATATTTGTCAATATTTGTTTTGGGTGACAGCACTTTCTTGTTGAGTGAAGCTTGAAGCACGAAATATAGATGTGTGTGTGTGTGTGTGTGCATGGCACCAACTGTGTGGACCCTGACACCCGGCAGTAAACAGTCGAAGGAAAAGCAGGATGACTGAGCCCAGCAGCCTGTTAGACTGTTGATAAAGGAGAGGCCTTCCTTCAGAACACAAGAGCAGCAAAACATCAAGCCTCGCCTCTCCCTCTCTATTCTTCTCTGCCTTTCTCTGGATGTCTCCCTCTTTCCTTCTCCCTCTCCCTTTCCGCCTGGCAGCTGTCGCTTGCTGGGAATGCCAATGGCAAAGACGGAGGAGCAAAAAGATGAAGGGCGAGATGAAGATGCAAATATGAGGAACGAGGGAAACGGGAAGGGGTAAGAGGAATGATCCTTGAAAAGGAAGTGACAGGTAGTTTCCATCCAAGAAACTACAAAGAGATGGAGGGATAAATGGATGAAAACAATAAAACAACAAACCACCATAAAGTAGATACCTAGATGAAGACAGGCATAAGAAGGGAGGGAGAAATATTGGAAGATGTGAGGCATGATGTGTGTGTGTGTGTGTGTGTGTGTGTGTGTGTGTGCGTGAGAGTGTGGGATCTGGCAAGCGGTGCTTTTGGCCTTCATTGGGGAGCTGATAAATCCACAGCCGTTTGACTCCTGCCAGACGCCGTCCTGCACACAGACAGACATTCACACGCGCTCTACACACTACAACTCCATCTGTTTGACTTGTGCCAGTTGCCCCCTTTCAATTACCCAGCATGCCTCGGTCCCTCGGAGAAACAAGCATATTCAATGAGTGCTGTGAAAGAGAGACAGATGGGCAAACATAAAATACAGATAAAGAATTTAGGAAAGGATGACAGGGGCTAAAATTATCCTCTTAGTCCCCTGAGTTTTATACTCCACCTAACTAGCATGTAACTTGTCATAAACTCCAAACTGTTTGGCGGAGGTTATCGCATTAGGAGCATTATTATAGCAGGAACATAGCTCTTGCACAAGTCAGTAATGAGAAAGCAGTGATATGTCATTATTCAGGCTGTTTCCTGAATGTGTTCCCAGTCAGTCAAGGCTGTCAAACTAGAATATAACTTTTTGGTGTGGGACATTTCTCATTTTTGAATGGCTTTGTCAAACAGGAGAATATGATCATTATGTATTTGTGTGGGTCAGGAGTCCAACTCTGAATCATTTTCTAACCCCCAGGATTAAAACCTGGGAGCTGGCATGATAGCCTACTGCCCTACAAAGTTATGCAACAGTACAGAGGCAGTATTGAATCTTCTGTCATCACGACTACAGGACAGACTATTGAATTTTAATACAAATAGATTTTTCCAATAACAGAACAAAGTTTGACCCCTTTTTGAATTTCATTTAAACAAATTAAGTCAAAGTTCTCAATTGTCTAAATACCAACAGAAAGAAAGAACAGAAAGAACTTTACTAACATAGCGTAAAGGCTTGATCACACCGGAAAGTGGCACAGCAAATTTCTTCCTCGCAAAAAAGGTCTTGGTGACGACTTCTTGTGTGGCGGGTGAACCACTGTAGCTAACTGCTAACACGTGGTTGGGCACATGACATTGCTAGTCACAATAGCTCACCACTAGCTTGGTCCCGTTAGCAACTAATGGGACCAAGCTAGCGGTTAATATCAAGGGCAGTTCATTTGCTAACAGTACAATGAGTTGCACATAGTCTATTTTCAGAAATGATTCCTGTCTCACTACTGTCAAAAATAAAAACTAGCTGGTGCAACACAGCTAATGGCTTTGTCTTTTTTATACTCAAAGGCTTTCTGTTTCCCCAAAGGTCAGCTGTGTCAGGGTTGTTTTGCTAAAAAGCTACTGAGGTTTCATACCCAGCAGACAACTCTACATTGTGAATCCCTTTTCTCGAGCTGATCTCCCTTGGGTAGTCAAAGGTCAATCATTTTACTTATGTATACTTCAGCAAAAAGATGCTTGCTAGCACTGGGCCTCGATATGTTTTATGGTTGAAGGAGTCTCTCAAAGCACTAGACCACCATGACACCAAACCTTCTTATGAGTGTTCATTTCACACAGTAGCAGCTGAGTCAAAGCTGCATAGGTTCACATGTTTGTCCATCACAACAACATGTTCTCACTCTGTCTCAACTTAATCTGTAATTGTGTTTCATAGCTTCAAATGTGTTTATCCAATTTGTCACCTGAGGCTCGAGGTATTGTCTCTCCTTGACCCGATTATACATACTATGCTATTAGTGGGGATAATGAAATGCTGTAGCATAGGTAAGATCATCTCCCTGGTAACAGGCGAAAGCTGTCCTGCCAATCAAATGGTGATGCAGGGAAAACAGGGAAAAGCCGGGAGTGGGGGAGGATGAGGAAAAGCAGATCTAAACAGCGATGCCTGATTGATGTGTTGAGGACTCGCATGCCAGAGGCAAAACCTTCAAAGCACCTTAAGTTCCATCAATATCACACATCAATTCAGACCCATCTAACAAGTGAGCAGCTAGGTTTCTGTAATAGGTATCACAGCCCTCAGGTGAGCCATGGTCACTACATTGCTTTAAGCCACCTGCTGAGAACAGCATTAATTCAAAGACTCGACGGCCAGTGTGCCCTGCAACACAAACCTCCATAAATCCTTTTTAGTCATTAAGATATTCCTTGGAGTAAACGAGCCAAAGCGACACAGCTCCTTACTTGTTCCTGTGTGGAGTTTTGTAGCGTTGATTAACGTGCAGTGGTTTTTATTCTGCTGACTCATTCAGGGACCGGCTCCTCTTCCCACCTCGTTTAAATAGGAGGGCAGATAAAGGGCTCCACTTGGTCAAACAGTGCCGAAGAGTGTGAGATGGGCTAATGAGAGCTGTGCGGCCCGGGTCTCCATAGTGGTGTGTGTGTATGTGCAAAAGAGAGAAAGGCTTTATACTTTGGCTAGTTTACAGCTAAGCCTGCAAAATTAATAAGGCAACAGCAGCGAGGAACTACTGGGTTGAAAACAAATCACACACACACACCTACACACACACGCAAAAAACAGAGCAACAAAGCAGCGCTGCATGTTGGCTGAACATAAAGCTAAACAAGTTACAGGCACACACCCACACCCAGGAACAAATTGGCGTGATGTAATGCACAAAAGGAGAAAAAACACAACATGGCTTGCGCGCTTCCAAAATCTAACATCATTCCAGCCTCCCACCCTCCCGCTCCTGTCTCTGCTCAGCTGCTGTAAGTAGGGCACATCAGATTTTTCACACTGCCACTGTCTCTCACTCATTCTATGGCTGTGACCATGGCACCTGTCTGGGCCCCACGTGTCTCGCTGCATGTCCTGTCACACAGTATGCCATGCCCTCTGCTCCTCCGCGGCCCCTTCGGTATCATCCTCCATCCATCTTCCGATCTTTCAATGTCCATTCCCTCATTCCCTCCTGTGAATCGCTCAAAGTAACAGGTCATCCACCCTCTAATGTAAGCGATGTGTAATAATCACAGAGGGGATAAAATGGCAAAGACAAAGCATGCGCTTACTGATGCTGCCATTCATTCCTACACACGCACACATGCACACAGAGGGATGTCTTGATTTGTATACGTCTCACTATTTCCAATCTATAGCACAACCCAGGCATCGGAAATCAATGCAGGAAATTTCCTTATATTCTAAAACAAAAGTGTGACCAAATGAAGCAATTTCTCACGTTTTTATTTCAAAAACCGAATTAGAAACGCCCCAGAAAACAATATAATTTTAGCATTTTAGCTATAATTCCAAAGAAGGGTGAAGTTTACACTAAAAAAATTAATGGTTTAGTTTCATCCTTCTGAATGCCGCCATGCGTAAAACAACACAGTAACTGAACAACAGCTAACACTTTTTGGAAACATGACTCGTCTGTGGTGCCACTTAATGATACAGTGGCACATTTTAAAGACTGCTAACGCAAAGTAAATCTTTCCAGCAGCATTACTCAGTGGTCCCATATTTACTTCACTGCGGGAACGTTGTGGAAGGCTTGAAGCAGTTATGTGATTGGGGAACATAGCAAGCTAGCAGTGGAGGCCACTCTGAGTGCAGAGACAGATTCAGAAATTCATACAGAATTTGGGACTAATCTGTGGTTGTGAATCAATGTAGATGAATCTCTCACTCTGGCATCACTTTTTCCATTATGTATCAGTATTGTTTTATAGTTTTTATCCATTTCTTAAGCACATTGGAACACTGTTGCAGTCCTCAAGACATTAAGAGCAATCCACGCATCATTTTACACTGAGCAGCATTTGATTTGTGAACTGAGGGCCGTCACTGAATCAAAACATTTAATTGCCACCAAAGGACATTCACCTTTATCATTGCTTTAGTCAAGGCAGTCAAACATCTAAAGAACTTTGGCAGTGTGACCACAGACACTAAAAGTGTGTTTCTTTATGTAAATTCTCACTGACACTTACATACAATAAAGTAATAATATAGTCAAATATCCTCTATAGTCAATAAACTCTGTGTTGGGTTATTTGTAATGTCTCTCTTTTACTTTATGTATTGGTTAAACGTTTCCCTCCTACGTAATTCCCCAACATCGCAACGTGCTTCTCTGATTATAATAACTGCAAACACACACATACACACACAAACAGTGACAGACTATGTGGAGATGATGCAAAAATAAATTGAATTATTGAAACAGTCCCATCACTGGGAGGACACAGGTCAAATCTCTAATTTCATTACTTCCAAAACTTGTCTTAAACGTACTTTTCAATGCAGCTTGAGAGAAATGTCAGGTCAGTTGGTGCCACGGTTAAAGTTCACGACGCAGTTGATACAACTTTTTCCTGACAGAAATATGGACCGAGTGTGACGGGCCCGAGACTTTACTGGAGGCCTCCACTGTGAAAATGCTAAATAATTCACACAAAAGGGCAGTTTTGAAAAGCCCTATCCACCTGAGCTAACCTATCTAATATTGAACAAGGGGCAAGTCACAGCCCATTTTGAATAATATACATTCATTTCAGCCTACTTCAAAGCTAATATGTCTCTAATAACAGAAGACCCCACCTGGGATCCCCTTCACATTAATATCTGGGCCTGGACGGAGCAATGAAAGAAAGATTGAGAGGAGGGTCACTGCAGGTCATGTGGCTGATGCTTGAGTGAAGCCAGTGAAAGCATTAAGCAAATTTGCTTTCCTTAATCCATATACATAAGTTAATTGTCCTTATTTATAAGTTGACATTCTATTATTTTCTATTAAAGCTGAGTGATGATAATATATGTGAAAAGACTAACATTAAGAAAAGGAAAAAACACGCATGCATGTTTGTTTGTCAAGGGGTGTCGCCTCGTCAGTAGCAGTCTGCAGAAATGACAGCTATCAAATAGCTGTGGCTGGTTAAATAAAGAGGCCTGGAGATGGTTATGTGGTGTCTTTGGAAAGATAATCCATTTGTCAACCAAGCTGTGGGCTGAGGACAGGACCCAATACACAGAGACAGACGGAGAAGAGGAGGAAGGGATAACACTTGGCGGCGGAGGCACAAACAGAGAGCAGTGTGGGGGGAGGAAATAAGAAATAGAAGATGAGAGAGGGAAAGACAAACAGTGAAAAAAGGCTGAAAGGAGACGATGGAGTGATTAGACAGATGGAGGGTGTAAACACAGGAGAGCAGGAAAGAGGACGGAGAAGCAACGAGTACCGCGTGGCGGTGGTGAAAGATGAAACTGGGAGCAGCTCGTGTGAGCAAAAGACTAGCTGGGGGCTGTGAGATAATGTATAAAGCAATAAAACAAGCAGGCATGACAAGAGAGCCAGAGGGATGGAGGAGGGCAAAAGAGCGAATGAATGAAGGGCGAAGAAAGATGAAGACAGAAGCAGAATCATAAAGTCACTGGCGTGTTTTGGTGTGTGTAAATAAAAGTTCAAAGAGAAAAGAGAGCAGAAGGAGATGGGGAAAAGGAGGATGGAATGAGAGAGAAGAGGAAAACAACGAGATAAGACAGAGAAACGTGAAAGGGCAGCGGAGCGGCAGAAATCAATTCCCTTTGGGGGTCGCAGGATCGGGGCAGTGGAGTGCAAATGCTACATTATAAACACTCAGTAGGCTATGGCCGCAACACAAGCAATCAATTTGCCCTGGATGTGCAATGAAAAATATCTTCATCGCTGCCCTTCCAAGCGTTTCCCACATGAATGGGGTTGCTGTTGACTCACTGCATGTGCGGGCAGCAGAGCGTACGTCTTGTAAGGCCGGCGTTCGGTGTATTTCGCACCGGGGTTACACCCCCCTGCAAAGCAGCGGGGGTAACGGCGCACGCTTTCGGACAGGCACTCACGGCGTTGCCCGCATATTCACACATGGCGAGAGACAGAAGTAGTTGCTTAAAGAATGGAAAAAGGGAGACAAGTTTAAATCCTGCCTTGCATTTCCTCACCCACGGCTGTCCACCTGCTGTGTGGAAAAGCTGGAATGTGCCCACCCGAATTTCAAAATTGATTGGCGAGAAGGCGGCTTCAGATGCTGTTCAGTGATCCGACAAGCTCTTTGTTTGAAGCATACTGACACCTTTAGTCGAGGGCAGGTTCCAAGATACCACGCATGGTCAGCCTTTATATATATACATATTCATTATATCTATTAACTTAGCATTTCAATTCATTGAACGACGCATTTTGGCTGATGTACTTCAACCATGTTTGCATGCTTTTTCAGACACTTCCTTGCCTCAAATCCTCAATCTGTGCGCTTAATAACTGGCCGTTGGTCTGCGGTGTGAAGAGGAACTAATCAAGGTGATCCTCATGGGACGGACAGCCAAGGCCCTCGTAACGCCAACCTAAATATTTAGATGGCATGTCGCTTCAGTGATGGACACAACAGCAGCAAACTGTTAGATTAAGCAGTCGTTTGTTAGTTGAAGCAATAAGTATGAACAAGCTGTCCACCAAAGAAAATGGTACTCATTGCGCCTGTATATGCTCTTTTGTGCTTAATGGGCTTAGATAGGACTGGAGAGGATTGCAAGCAATAATACATCCGAGTTCTGAGGTTTAATTTCATTGATAATATCACCTTGGTGGCCTGAGCCTAAGCCTTTATTCCTCGCTGCTGCTGTGAGTCAAACCTCTGCCTCCTCTCTCTCCCTCTGTCTCGTCTCGCTGAAGTATTGCTAATGTGTATACGTTTGCGTTTGTCTTTGGTTTCTGCAGTCAAAGGTATCAATAAATAACCTCACTGCATACTTTGACTCTTTCACGCACAATGACATACATACTGTAAATGCTAGCTTGCACGCATGCATGCACGCAAACACACACACACACACACACACACACTTGTGTGCAAATCCATAAACATGCCTTGCCAGAGGCGCCTTTATTATTAAAATTCCCACAACCGGTTTAGAAGAATGGCTGCCTCCCCACAATCATCCCATACAATTACTGACACACTTGGTCACACAATAGCTGGTTTTCATTCATTCAGCTGGGTTGTTTCCCTTAAGTCTGTCTGTTCTTTCTTGCCATCGTTTTTCATACTCTCTGCCCTCAGACTGGCTGCCTCAAAACCACTCTAATTGCATTGGGGATCGGCCTTTAAAGGGTTGCCATGGTGACCAGTAGAGCCTTCACCGCGCCAAATGCCTTGCTCGCTTTTCTTACTTTAGCTAAAGCTCCATCTCCCTATCGCTCTCTCTCATTCCCTCTTTCATGTGTCACTGTACTTCCTACCTCATCTATACTTTTCCACTTCACTCTATTCACCCCTTAATTATTTCCCACTTTTCCATGCGGCTCGATGAAAGCGGGGGGAGGCCTCCCTGAGGATGAGTGATCTGCGGATGTGGGAGGAGAATGCCTCGCTAATAAACAGTTTTGTGCACACATACACACACACACACACACACACACACACACCCTGACCCAACCCCCAAACACACACATGGCCTGGAAAGCCATCCTGCCGTGTTGGCCAGAGGTGCAGCAGCAGGGATTGAACAACAGCCCAGCCAGAGTTTGTGTGAGCGTCATCACAGCTGGCCAGCAGTAAATACATGCTGGCTGACAGCATTCACAATGAGGAGGCAACGTTGTCAGTCAAAGAGAAATACCTTGCCAAAAACCTTCCCACACTTCCACTTTAATTACTGAGGTGTAGGTGAATACACAGCAGCACTCGGGAATGAAGCAGTAAATAAAAAGGTAGATAAACAACGACCTCATGCAGGCGATATTACCATAAAAGCAATTTCTTCTTGATTTTTGATTTTGTCACGTTTGGTGTTTAGCATTCATTGCTGTTATGTTTTGGCACTTGTCAATCAAAGAACATACTGTCCTGTCTTTTGGAATGGATTTACCACGAGTGAAGTTAAAATATCTGTATGTGGCACTATTTCCTTTTCAGTCCTATTCCCACAACGTTGATATTGGAGAGTTGTGCGAAACCCTGAACATGAAAAAATATTCAATGTCAACGCTTTCTTTTTACAGTATATCTTCAATTTCTGCTCATGCCAATTGCAATGTGGTTAAGATTAGGGAAGGAAAGTGGTTATGGCACATAATCTATGTAGTCAAGGTGTGGTTAAGGTTGGGAAAGGTCATGGTTACGGTAAAAAAAAAACATCAACAGTGATCGTCTGTGACAGGACAAAAACCTCGGTCTCCGACATAAAAGACCATGTTATTACAAGCTCATTGACCTGTCTGCCGTCATAGAGAGATGATCACATTTCGCTCTAACCTTTAAATACATACAGTACATACATGTGACTTCAACACAGCACACCAAACAGGTTCCTACTCAAAACGATCTCTTGTTCTTGTATTCTTCTTTTACTGATCCACAGCCCGTGGCCGGCCCAGCTGCACCTGGGATCTGTAATCCTTTCCCCGTTACCATGATGCTTTGTAGGCCCTGCTGTAGCCAGAGGGCGGGAACGTGCCTCCCGGCTATGATGCGGCCTCTCACAACTTCACAGTGTAAAAAACATGAAGAAAAGCTTTAGGGAGACTTTCAAAGCCTGCCTATGTTCTCACCTCCACGACACCGATAGGTGTGGTCGCACGTGCACTTTGTTGCACCTGTAACCACACCCAACGGTGAGGTCACAGCGTCCTGTACTGCAAGGCGAGGAAAAAAGTTAAATAGCTGGAGCTCTGCAAACAAACAACATTTTCAGACAAAGCAAAACAAACAAACTCAAGAATTTTACAGAGAAGATAAATAGATAGAAAGATAGATAAGGAAGGAAGGAGGAAAGAGGAAGAGATAGAGGCGAGAAACTTTCTGGGTATCACATTCAGTCGTCCAAATGGCTGCAAATTAAATGGCTGTTATCTGTGCTACCTGCTGTTTGAGTGTGCGTGTGTGTGTGTGTGTGTGTGTGTGTGTGTTTGAGATGACATTGATCCACAGCCATGTTCAGCTGGGTGCTGGTACAAAGCGAGCAGCAGGGGAAGTCAGAGCCCCAGTAGATTTGCCAGTTTATAGCACACATACACGCATTCACACGCATACAATACAGTGTGTCCCTCTCTCCACTCGCACAGAGCACACACACACACACACGCACACACACAAGTACAAACATTTGCACAGTGACATGAGCAATAAAGCGCAAAAAGCCCAACAGCCTCTGTAGCTTTATTGAGCAGCGTAACCTGAGCATGAAGACGATTACTGCACAGTGTCTGTTTTTCTTTCCCTTGAAGGAGATCTTCAGACGCGTGGGGCATGGACTTTTATTTATGTGTGTGTGTGTGTGTGTGGCACGCACGTATTTCCACAACTAGTTAACTCAGTGTAGGTAAAGGCCCCTGCTGATATAACTATTTCCTCTTTACATCAGAAGACAAACAAGCCACAGGGAAAACTGCACTCTACCTCTCTTTCTTCCTGTCTCTTCTCCTCTCTGCCTCCTTTGGCATCCTCAGTGCGTTCCCTCGCACCGTCTACGCCTTCCCAAGTTGTCTCCATGCCTCCCTCCCTCTCCCTGTCCATTTCTGTCTAGCTCTACTCCAGTTTGCCCCTTCTTTCTCATTCCTTCATGCACATGTTTCCTGGTCACTCTCCGTGTTTCTCCTTCTGCCTTCAATAATTCAAGCTGCCTTTCTCTTGGTGTACGGTATGTGAGGTAGGAGACACTTCAGAGACACAGACAGCGAGCCTGAGAGCTTGAACATCACTGATGGAGCGAACAACTGCTTGGATGGGTGTGTGTGTGTGTGTGTGTGTGTGTGTGTTTGACGAAAGAGTGTTCTGCATGTTTAAAGATGAATAAATGGCTTGCAGGGTTTTGGATGCATGTATTTTAAAATAAGTGTCGTCAGTGTGTAGATACTCTAAGCTGTTCTAGCTGCTGTTGTGTGTGTGTGTGTGTGTGTGTGTGCGTGTGTAGAGAAGGCTGTGTGTGAGTTTTTAGGCAGAAGGAGTGTGTGTGTTCACTTGGACTAGAATGCAACTGTAATTTCATTTTTCCTTGGACAAAAATGTACCTATTATGATATTTGAAAGGAATATAGGTACCTGTTTGTGTGTGTGTGTGTGTGTGTGTGTGTGAGAGAGAGAATGTGTGCATGTGTGCGTGTGTGTTTAGAAGATAAAAGAACAGATAGACAGTAAAATGTAACATCTAGCTAGATACTAAGTCGGGTTGCACAATTAAAACCTAAGAAGTTTAGCTTGGGATTTTTGGGGAATTTTTGCATAATTTAAATATAAAATTACATGTGAAAAAGCAATACTGGTCTAATGGTTTGGATAAAACTATTCCTATTTAATTGAATCATTACCATACACTGCGTTCAACATATAACTTGCCAGCATCCCATTATAATTACAGATGTAAAATAACAACCCTCTGCATGCACAGTGAATTCTCCACTCACATATGCAACCCACACTACTACTACTACTGCTACTAATACTGCTACTGCCTGAGCCGAGGCATTAGATGCTTTCAGGTACATTTTGGAGGAAAACCGAGAACCCCTCTTGCTGTGAGGCATGTAGTTATGCTACTTATGAGCATGCTACTTGAGGACTTTTATTCATTCTTTATTATAAAACATTTCTTTTATAAATTAGATTAGTCCAGTTTGAACCTTACGTTTTTGCACACAGCACGCATGTTGTCCAATGAAAGTGCAAGACAATGTTAAATCTGCCAACTCGTTTAAAGTTCAACTCAACTCAAATTGTTTTTCTTTTCTGTTAAAAGGGTTTACAATTATGTCTGCTTATGATATGGTAAAATGTGTGTTTCTATCTGCATACGACATGGTAAACACAGCCTGAGCAAATAACCCCAATAACCATGTTATTCCCATTATTTCCTGTTAAAACCCATGTAAAGTTTCTACCTTTAATAGTCATTAATTTTGCAACACTAGTTAAGACTTTAGTCATTTGTAAATCAATCGCTAGAAACATCTGTCAAATTCCATTTCAGTCAAAAGCAATCAATTATGTAAATAAAAAGTCACTGTAGAATTAAAACCTGTAGCATAACTTCCATAAATTACTAATGATTGCAAATGATATATTAAACTTTACTGCTAATCCATTTTAAATGTACTGTAGGTATTACTTTGTTGTATTTACATCTGCATTATGTGTTGAAATGTGTGTGGTTCAGAGTTAGTAAGCTATTCATGCAGCTTAGAATGAGTGGAGAAATATCTGATTGTGCTAACCTAATTAACATTATTTGGTCATTTAGTCGTGCTCGGCATCACATTTTGTAATCTCAGTTGTGTTAATGTGTTACTTTTTGCAAAAAAAAGTAAAATACTCCTAGTTTACATTAAAAAAGCATTTTTATCTGGTCACTTAGTAAACACCTTTTTTATAACACCTTTAAATCGTTTGATGCTATGTATACCGTTGGATAGATGATTTATGGATAACGGAAGAGAGAGGAAAAACAAAGGGGGGGAGCGGGAGTATAATGCAAACTGAAACACACTAAGCAGATCCAGCCTAATGCTGAATGTGAATTTAGCAGGTAACTCCGTAAAATCTTCCTCTGTCTTGAGGCTTCTAGAGAGAGCGAGAGCGAAGAGTAGTCAAAGGGAATGATGCAAAAAGATGAAGCCAAAGAACAAGAAAGGCTAGCACCATTTTTTTTTCCCACGATGCACTGAAAGTGAATTTTAGGTCATGTAGGAAAGCAGCTACAGAGCGCTTTGGTGCCAGCCTCTGGAGAATTCAAATGGGAAGCCATTCGACTTGACAAGGACATTAAAACGCAATATATTCACATTATGAGGCCTGTGCATTTCTGGGCTTATTTTGGACAGCTCCCCCCGCCCCGTACAGCACACGCGCACATGGCTTTATGAGCTAGAGACAGCTCTTCTGGAGAGTCATCAGAAATATCATTCGGGCACTTGTCACGTTGGGCACAGCATAAGCCTGATCACTCTTCGTGACTGCTCGGCACAGGTCGATGTCCATAAATGCAGATTGATTTGAAAGCTGGGAATGGATGTGACTAAGCACACCACACACACAGAAACGTGTGTACTAGGTCGTGCCTGAACACACATCTTCCGACTCCACTAGCGCACACTGACAAGTGCACGGATGGTGCATGGAAAGACACCATGCACGCTATAGCACAAACACAATCATTAGAAGTGGTCGATGGTCATTGTTTACCATTGGTTTAGGAAGCGTCCATATGCCTGTAATGAATGGCATTAGGCTGCAGGTTGGAGTCTACTCACTAATGGGAGGGTGAGTCTGACATTTCACCAGTCTAAGTATTACTCGTACAATTACCTCTTGACATTTCTGCGGACTCGGGTGAGTGTGTATCTCTGTGTGTGTGTGTGTGTGTGTGTGCGTGTGTGTGTGTGTGTGTGCGCCCATGTGTGTGTGGAAAGTGGACAATTAATCCTCTTATTTACCACCACTGCAAACATTTACAGCTGTAATTTCCATCCCCGTCTTTGATAATGAGCAAGCTTTGGGCCTGCCAGTGTATCTGTGTGGACCCAGGCTCCAAACCCCACAAACTGCCACAAACACAATTCAGTCCGGACTTAATCGAATTTACTTCTTTATCACCTTGCTCTCCATGAAAAAGGGGATGGGATTTGATTTGTTTTTTAGAGGGCTGTGTTTTTGTGTGTTTGAGGCCAGAGAATGTTAAACATTGCCCAACTTCAAAAGCAGTGTTTCCACTTTAATCTTCCTTCTCCTGCTCTGCGGACCCAAGGAAAGACAGACGAGAGAGACCCGAGCTCTTTCTGCCTCTCCCGTCCCTCCTTCGCTTCCCAGAAATGCCTCCTTTTCTCTTTCTGCTGTTCTCCCTCAATTTTTCGCCATAGCACAGTTTGGCTCACTGTGCAAACACACTGCTCTCACCACACATACTGACTGGCCTTGTAGTGACTTACAGTAATAGCCTCATCTTTCTTTCCCTCGCTCACTCTCACGGAAACATACACAGTCACCCTGCATTGCAAAGTGGGGTGAATGTATCAGGCATATTAAGTCATACTAGGAGGGCGCTGAGCAGGCGGGAGAAAGCTGGCGCTGGCGCCTTGTGATTTCCACCACTGCAGCGTCAAAATTGAAAAGCCAATTCCAATTGGACCCCAGTAATTAGAACTGACCTGAATGGCTGCACTGCATACAGAATGAGAGGGAGAGAGAGAGAGAGAGAGAAGGGCAGAGTGGATACAAGGACAAATGACCTACCCCCTCCCCGGAAACCATTGCAGGATTCACACCGATCTTCCGATTACCGAAGGAATGGTACAACATTTTGGGAAAAAAACACTTATGCGCTATGTTTCCAAGCGTAACATGAGACAGTCGATATCAATCTCATGCCCGTGTGTTAAAAAAATGGAGCTGGAGTCAGGACATGTTTAGCCTTGCTTAGCATAAAGCCTGGAGGCAGCAGGGAACAGCTAACCTGCCTTTGTCCAAAGTTCAAAAATACACACCACTAAAGCTCACAAATTAGCATGTTGTACCTCATTTATTTGACCCTTACTTACTTTAGGGAAAGTTATGTGACGTGACGACTTTTGCCATAATATGGGGAAAAAACTCTGACATTGATGTGCTGCTATGATTAATTACTGTGAAGTGAACGTACAATGTGATCGATCAATCAGTCACCTGCCGAGCTGAATCAGACAGATCCTGACCAGGGTGTAGTCACTCCCCACTCCCAGTCACACCTCCATGTTTTCCTGTGGGGAGTGACGAGGTCCGAGCCTAGGCAGCAAACATTAATGCTGCATACGCTCTACATTCACACAGTAATCTATTGCACAAATGGCTAATCGAATTTGTCATTTTTACATCTGTCTTTCTGTTAAACAAACAAGATACATTGAGTAAAGGAGTCTGCGTTTGAGGTGTCTTCCCCTTTGAATGGAGCCAGGCTAGAAGTTTCCCCCAGCTTTTGGTCTTTATGCTAAGATAGGCTAAAGAAGTGCTGTAGTGTACCTAATGAGCACACATGAGATTGATCTTCTTATCTTTTCTTACTCTTGCAAAGGAAGCAAATAAGCTTATTTCCCAAACTGTTGAACTAGTCCTTTAAAAACACTTTATTCACACATGAGGGTTTCAGTGTAGTTGTATTTCTCACGAAGCACATTTTTCAGGGCTCAGAGATAATTCCACTTGCTTTTAATGCAAATGAACCTGTTCGTCAAAACAAGTATCAGTACGGCAGATCACTTAACTTCCATCCAACTTAATTTAAGAAAAAACCCCAAACAAGTTGATTTGCATGGGTGAAGTGGATCGAGCTGGCTCCATTGGGAGAGCTTGTTTTCAGATAAAATAAGCATTTTTGCTTGTGTATATTCCAATACAACTCATATTCCTAAAAACACCACATAAATATTGCCCTCCATGAATGTTGATAGGCTGAAAGGGAACAATTCAATTCAATTTTATTTATATATAGCGCCTTATCATAACAGAGTTATCACATAGCACTTGTTAATATAGAGCAGGCCTAGACCAACTCTACATGCCGAGTCTTGAGCCCACATCTGGACACCACCTCGCTATGCTTCTTTCGGACAGTCACCCAGCCTCCCTGGTTTCCCGGCTGCTCGGGAGTTAAGGGAGACAGCTAGCAGAAGCGGCCATTGGTCGGCTCACACCGGCTAGGTGTTGGTTAACTACAGCTAACTGACTTTCCATGGTGCGGAGCTGCAATTCTAACTCACTGAGCCTCGCCTCCAATGCCGTGAATAAACTACATTTGTTACACATACCATTATCACGAAAGGAGGCAGAGGAATAACTAAACATCTGACACACCGAGCAAGAGAGAGCAGGAGAGGGGGAGACAGAGAGAAGCCATCGCTAGTTGCTAAGCTAACAAGCGCTAGCAAGCAACTGAATGGCGTGTAAACACCTGCGAGATTAGTGGAGAGTCGCTAACAGGAGAGAACTGTGAGTGTTTAAGCAGAACTTGTGTAAAGTGGGTAGTTGGCCGCTGAAGTGAGAAATATAACAGAATTAAAGGTGTTTAGCTAGAGCAGCGAAACACACAACCAACACGGAAACACAGGCAACCGGAAGTGATGCAATACACGTGAAAAAGAGGCGTGAAACCCCAGTTCAGAACACAGTCTTGCTATTATTGACTCCCTCAACCATCTCCCCATTCCTGCACCCTCCCACCCCCTTTTGCCATTTCATCCATAAACCATCTCGTCCGTCCTCTTTCCTTCCCTTTTCACCTCACCTTCACCCTTACCACTCTCCTCCTTCCTTGATTCACACCGTTTCAGCACCTTCATCCAGCCTCTCTCTGCTGACCCCGTCCCTCATCTCCCAGGCTTCTCTCTTTCTCCCTCTCTTAAATGCCCCGTTGGCTTCACCTTGACCCCGACAACGTCCATATACCTCCAAACCCCCCCAAGAGCGATGGGCTGAGGCAGAGACCCTGACGCCAGAAAATGAGAGAGGGAGGAAAAAGAGGAGAGGAGAATAAAGACTGAGCCGAGTGGCCAAATCGTATAAGTTGAAGGGGTAGCTACGTATAGCTATGAGATGTGGGATATATTTTGAAAGTGCACACACACACACACACACACACACACACACACGTACACGTACACACCAGTCAACAAGAGCTGCCAAAGAGAATGGTCACACTGGACTGCCCACGGTGCAGCACTGTGAGCTCAGACACACACACACACACACACACACTCCACAACACACTCACATCACTCTCTTAATCCCTGGCTACTTTCACTCAAAACTATATAAAAACACAGAGTACACTAACACTTTCATTTCAGCTGAAATGGAACAGAACGATTAAACAGAAAGTTCACAACTCACAACCTGTCAACCTCTGCATAAACCATATCAGGCTACTGATATGACGTAATTAAGTGCTCTCAGCTTGCAACAAAGAGCATAATCAGTGTTTCAGCATCTAAATATTGTGTAACATGGACCAAAAGACTGTGCTATTCAACCCATTTGGTGTCACCGGCTCAGGCAGGTCAGAGCTTTTTCCACTTCTTCACAAACAATATCTTCTTTAGGGTTTCAGCTAATCCTTATTTTAACGATTGATACATCTAGCTGATCACCTAGTCTTTGAAGCGCTTAGTCTATAAAATGTCAAACAAATGTGAGAAATGCCCATCACAAATTCCCTAAGCCCTAAGTGACATCTTCAAATTGCCTGCTTTGTTTGACCAACAGTCGGAAAGCCAAAGACATTTAATGCATGTCGTGTCGTGTGAATGATTCATCTCACATTTAAGTGTGATATTTGGAGGTGTACCTAAGCTTATGAATGCCCAGAAACGATCAAATTGCTCTGTAATGGACTGGGTTGCAATCCACGGCATAATCTGAAACAGGACAAACACAAGACTCACTCAGATCCTTACATAGTTTGACTTTGCTCAGCACTGATCCCAGCGCTCTACCTGCTTTATTGAATTATACAGTGATGTTAAACTGAAAGCAGCAAATCCTCTCATTTGAGAAGCTGGGATGGAAAAAGGAAAAGCAAATGTTTGGCCATTTCTCCTTGATAAAATCAACTTTAATGATTAATCGCTTATCAAAACGGTTATTGGACCGACCAGTGGTGTTGGTGCCAGTCTTCTTAACAGAAATCCTACAGGCATCTCTAACACTGTGAGAACGTTCCTCATCATTGTGAGAGAGTGCGCCGAATCTCCATCGATGACGAGTGCAGCCAGCACTGAGGCTGAGCTGGAAACCTGTGGCACGATGCATTCATGCATTTAAAGGCATGGGGTTAACTACACAAACACATGCACACACTGAATGTTTTTGCTGCGTGGTAACTACACACTGACCTTGAAATGCACACACACACACGACGCACACACTCACTCACAGGGGTGGTGTATGTATTCCATTAGTGGATGCTGTAGGTACCAGAACTCTGGCTGTGCTCAGTCTCTAATGGCTTCGGTCCCGCAGCCCTCCGGTGATCCAACCAATGCAACTGACTGTCACACTGGCAGGAGAGAGTAGGTGTGTGTGTTTGTGTGTGTGTGTGTGTGTGTGTGTGTTTGTGTATGTGTGCACCTTGCTAGTTGGCGCCCTGTGGAGCTTGTCCATTGCCTATTTATTCGCCTGCTGCTTGTTTACACGTCGAGCGTTACCCGCAATTCTGCCATACAGTATTATAACCTGCAGTACAAAACTTCTATTGTATGTTAGACAACCATAACCTCTACTGTAAGTTTTATTACTCTGCTGTGATCACCAAAACCAAAACTATAGACGTTAACCAAAGCAGTTGGTTAAATTCCATTCTCTTCTCACTGCATTATTATTCATATTTGAGTGTGTTTCCTCATTAGTGGCCATCACATAGCACAGAGAGGTCAGGGTCCCTGCAGTATCATATCGGGCCACCGGACCTTTGCTCCCCTGCATGCAGTCAGGTCAGAGCTGTGTGGCAGCTGCCGGCCCCCCCTGCTCTCCTCCTGGCACCGGCTGCTGCCTCTGGCCCTCCTCTAGAGGAACCGCATTTAACCCAAACTGGAAATTAGTACCGCAGCTAAAGTGATGTGTTGTAGAGTTTCTACGCTGGGACAAAAATAAATGGCAAACTGTGTACGGCAGAAAAGGTAATTTCAATCAACTGTCAAGTAAATGTTTCAAATAATGAATTCCCTCTGCTGGAAACTCAAATAAACAGGCTTAATGGTAGAGCTTAGCTGAATCAAAAAGTGACAAATGAATTGAGTAAGTCTGTCACGAATTGATTAGCATTGGACAAGTTATTTTTGTTATTATTGTAATGTGGTCTCAGCTATTGCCATATTTCTTGTTGATGACATCATGGAAATTAATTTGGCAATTTTACAGCATTAACAACAAATGGCCATAGAATCACTGGGTTAAACTGCTTCTAACTGCTGTGCAATAGGATTAACCACTTTGTCCGGGTGAATGTATTCAACCTACATCCTTTCTTATTTATGTATTGTAAATTGCATTGCTTGTATAATATCAGTATCGTCAGCCCCTACAGCCCCCCCCCTCCCATATTGCAAAAACTGTGACTCAATACAACAAAGACACTGGACTAAACCCAAACTCAGTGTTGCTAGGGGCTGCCGTGGAGCATAAGCAGTAAGGTAAATGTAAATCTGATATCACACATATTTCTGGTGACATTCGCCGTGACTACATGTGACACAGTAATGTACCCACACCGCAGTGCCAACACAATACGCACACAACCTCATCCAAGAGGAGGCTCGGCATTGTTCGAGGTGTAAAAGTGGAGCTTTTAGTTGCCCGCATTTGTCGGCTCTGGCGGTAACGCTGCCGACAGTCGACACTGTCTTCCATTACACTGTACCACACCTCAAAAGGATGGCAAAATATGTGACAGGATTTTTGCTTCGTCTACCTCACAGATTACATACACTCCCACTCAAGGACGGACCCCCGCAGAGACAGGGACGGGGCGAGGGGGAAAGAGGGAGAAAAGGCTCGTGACTGGGTATTGTGCATATTTCTCTGCACGTGTTTGCTGTGACAGACACCTTGAAGGATGGAGGAGACCACTGAGGCCGTACTTCTGAAAACTCTCATTTAGTCTTCCTCTCTCTCTTTCTCTCTGTTCCCTCTCCTCTGTCGCAAAGCACCAATCTCTCCATCACATCTCAGTGTGACTCAGCACCACGGCTGATCAGACACCGTCCAGGCCTTCCTCTCTACCTCCCTCTCTCCCAGGCTCTGTGACAGCATGTCGAAGGCAGCCACACAAACAGCCCCCGATAATGCCCCCCCTGAGGGACCAGCCCTGTGTTCTTGAAAAGCAAGAAGCGCCCTCCAGGAGGTTTCTTTGCCGAAAATGTGGTGAATAACTAGCAAGAGAGGAAATAACAAAAATAACAAGATAACATCACAAACACAACTCTATCTTCTTCTCGCCTTCTTTCCTCAAGCATCAGTGCGCAGCTCGCAGCAAAGAGACAATGGAGCGTATTTTTCTTCTTTTACAGCTTCACTTATTTCTCTCTTCATGATATTTCCGCTCTTCTTTTATTGCTGACTTTTTTCCGCCATAGACGGTCCCTAAAACCTAGAAAAGACTGACAAAACACCAACAGTCACTGTTTTTTCACAACTGACCGTCAGGCTAAAGACTCTAGCTACATTTAAAAAGAGCCTGTTTTCTCTAAAGTCAAGTCTAATCATAAGGGACTAGATGAGCTGCCCAACAGTCCAGGAGATTTGTGATGGTGACAGAATGGATAACGCTGATAGTGCAGTGGCTTGTGAGAAAGCTAAATGATCACCCCTACGATTACGTTTCGTAAGAGCGCGACATGAGATCAAATGACAATATCAGCCCAGAGGAAAGAGGACGACGAGAAGATGAAGAGGGTTGTGTTTGGTGATCTTATCTTTGTGATCGGCTTTCAGTGGTTAACGAGTAAAGTCCCCTGCACATGTATGACACCTACGCAGTAGATCAGCAGTGTGTCCCTGGTAGAATCTGGTCCAATGCTCCATGCTAAAACCTTAGCATTCAGTATACAGCGATCAGCTATAACACTCAGACAGCACGGGCACCCTGACCGGTCTGCGGCTAAGCAGCCCCATATGCAACAAACTGCGATGCTCTGTGTGTTCTGACACCTTTCTATCAGAAGCATTCACGTTTTCAGCAGTTTGAGCTACAGAAGCTCTTCTGTTGGATTGGACCACACGGTCCAGCCTTCACGCATCAGTGAGCCTTACGCTTGCACATTTTTCCTGCTTCTACACACCATCAACAGGACAAATGTTCACTTGCTGCATAATACACCCCCCCCCACTGATAGGTGCCATTGTAATGAGATAATCAATGTTCAATCTTCACTTCGCCTGTCAGTGCTCATAAAGTTATGGTTGATTGGTGTATACATTATGAGTATGACGCGACTACACTTCAGCCACTTTAAATGTAAACTGTAAATAATTTTTTATGATCTGATTTTTGATTCAAGGGATGCTTTGAACTACAGAAACCCCAGACTATTTTCCTCTGTTTATACTGATTTACAATGAAAAACCGTGTACGCCAGAAAATGACTGCACTGTGATCTCATTCTTAAGAGTCCAAAAATAAATGTGGTTGGTGATGAATGCATTTTTAATATGGAGTAAGTACAACTATTACATACCA
Organism: Gadopsis marmoratus; assembly: GCA_036023855.1. NCBI lineage: Eukaryota > Metazoa > Chordata > Actinopteri > Centrarchiformes > Percichthyidae > Gadopsis > Gadopsis marmoratus. Next base: position 24,557 of record JAVQJF010066738.1, on the reverse strand, counting down.
TAGTGTATGTATTGAGTGTGTATATTCTTGGCTGCTAGTAGGCAAGTTCACCTTGCTTGATTTTGGAATTAAAACACACCAATGCTGAAACCTCCTGGATGTTTTGCTGCCGTAGGTGAACATTTCAAATCATGCAAAGAGATGATTAATCTGACAGCACAAATGACAAATTCCCAACCCGAAATAGTCATTAACAATTATAGAATATATAAAATATATATAAAATATACTGTAGATGTTTTGAGAGAGAGGATTTTGCAGGCTTGAGCAGATCCTGGGCGGGGTGCAGGAGGTTATGCTGTGGACTTTCAACCCTGGGGTTGAAAGGGGTTGGGAAAGCTGCTCGAATCCAACTCCCGGCCATAGTCAGTCAGCTGCGGAATTAGAGCTGTTGACTTTCATCTCCAGCTCCTCCTGTCCTCATGTCGAAGTGTCCCTGGGCAAGACACTGAACCCTAAGTTGTCCCCGTGCTATGCTGCCTGACCAAGACAGGACACTGGATTTGGTCCCGGGTCGCCATAGAAGCCTGACCACCCCTCGGAAGAAGGATGGCCGGATGGGTCAAAAGCAGAGGATACATTTCAACGTGTGTATGTGTATGTGTGTGTTTGAGCTGTTCTCTGCACGTGTGTATATGTGTATCAGGATTGACCATTAAACGACCGAACGGTCCAATTATTATTATTATTATTATTATTATAGATCCGTTTTCTAACACACCTCAAACCTCAGCTGCTACCGTGATTTGACTGATCCATATAAAATACAGATTTGTCAGCAATGTCATTAGAAAATTGAATGTTTCCACTATTGGTTACATGCATTCAGTGACAGCTGTTCACCACTTTTAGTGCCACGGCAAACCCTGGCTTCATGTTATAAAAACAATTCAACTCCAAAAGTGACTCCAATTAGTTTCAGGCAGTAAGGTACTCAGGTTTAAAATACCGGACAAAAGGAGCAGTGGTATTAAATACCTCTACTTACAATAACTACATCATGTATACACACGCATTAGAAAGAGGTGGTTTGAGCAAAGCAGGGCAGAAATGTAACATGTGGGTAGTCTGTACCACTAACAACCTCCCCAATTCAAGCATTGAATGCACCCGAAGTCTAAATGTTTTTATTTTTCTATTTTGGAATACTCCTAATGAACCAAATGCACTATAGGCAACATGACCTCCCAATTAAATAATACTTTGTTTGTAACTGCTTCACAGACATGTAAGTGTTTTCTGATCAGTTCAGGAAATGCAGATCCTTGTTTTTCATTGCCTTTCTAAACCATTACAAATGACTGTTTTGCCAAAATAAAACTACCTACAGTGACTGCTGGTAGGAAATGGAAAATGAACAGCTGTTTCACGTGTCACCGTTTTTTTTGAAGCATCAAACCACCCCGACCTCCCCTCTCTGCAGACTTGTCACATTACTTCTCCCTTTGCTCCGAACGGACAAGAGTCATAACTCCTACTTCCTACTGTTTTTCTTTGGAGGACACGCTCTTCATCTTGACAGTCAACTTTACGTATAAAGAGCAAAGCTGGCGTATAGAGGGAAAAAATGAAAATAACTGCCACTGAGTCCCTTCCTCTGTCTTGAAATCAATATTGCAAGCTTGTGAGCTGGCGTGTGCATGTCACCATCAGTGACGCCTGGCAACAATGCCTTCAGGATCTCCTGCATTATTCAGAAAGCCCAACAAGCACTAGGGCTCTGCCATTATCTATTTAAATCTGAGCGCAGGCTTGTCCGACTGAAAGTGTGTACTCGCACCGCCACCTGCCCCGCTTACAAGAGAACGAGAGGGCTGCAGAGAGCCTCCTCTCTAGGGACTGCTCGATGTAAGAAAGGTAGGAAAACATACAGAGGGAGAGTGATCGAGAGGATAAAATAATATTGTTGGTTGGGGGGGACAAACAGGCAGAGAGATAGAAGACACAGTTAGATGAGGACAGACAAGGGGGAGGAATTAAGCATGAAAGCTATTAGAGTAATGCAGAGAGGTTAGACAATGGGAGGCCAAGTCTAGACAATGGAGGCAGGGTAAGAAGTGATGGAGGCAGATGTTAAGAAGGCATTAGGGAAATATGCAGAAGATGAGATGGGGGAGAAGCGGAGAGAAAGGGGTGATGAAAAGAGGGCAAAGAGAAGGAACGAAGGAAGAAAGAGGAAGGAAGGAGGAAGCATGAAAGGGGGGAAATGCAAAGTGAGAAATAAAAGCCAAAAGACAGGGAATAGAATACAGGAAGTGGATCCCTTCCTGACTTCCCTATTTTCTGTCTGAAGGAGGAGAGAGGAGAGGAGATGAAGGAAGGAGTGAATGAAACTGAGGAAAAAAAGGTGGAAAGGCACAAAGACATTTTAAAAAATGGTGCACCTTGAGGAGTGAAATGAAAGCTACCATATGATGTAGCGTTTAATGACTACCCCTCTCTATCATTTCATATCTCTCTCCCTCCCACCTCGCTCCCCTCCATCACCCATTCATCAAATGACTGCCATCCCTTCATCCTGAGTCATCGCCACAATTGCTCATCCACTCCATTAGGCCATCATCCCACCCTCCTTTATTCCAGCTCTCCCCCTCCTGCTCCTCCATCCTCTGATCATCCTCAGGTAAAACACATCCCTCTCACGGTGCCCGCATGAGGGGAAAGCCATGGCTAAACCATAAAAACATCCCGTTTTACATGTCATTTAATCTGGCATCAAGCCTTCTAATGTCGTTCCCATTTGCTCGCCACTGGGGAGAGATACTTTCATCCAATCAATCAACTTGTTTCAAGGATCCTCCATGAATCAGGCTACGTTTTCTTGAGTGAGTGATTTGTGTTATTCGGCCACGGTTTATGACACCAGCGCTTCTTTCTTTTGTATAACCAAAAAGCAACAACACAGCAGTAAAACTGAAAGGGATGGATTTAAAAGGTGCGTTTATCTGCTCTAATATAAACTGTGATGTTAGCATACCTGGCTAACTAGCTTACTATGTACAGTAGCGACCTAGCGTTGCTTTCAAAGTCAAGGAGCATTACTAGCTATTTTATTTTGTGGGATTACAGCTTACATTGGAAATTCTCCTTTTCGGGACTGAATATCCACTTTGTGGGAGCCAGTCCTGGGTGCTATTATATATGGTTTGGAATAAGGATAGTGGCTCTGCCCTACTTTTTATTTGGTTTGGGAAAGTTTGCACTCCATGTATACACGCTACGTTAGGAGAAATAACATTTTAATTACATTTTTATTTTATTGTGCGGTAATTCTAGGAAACTAGCTAACTAGAGCTAGGTAGTTTCCTAGTATTCAACACAAGAACAATGCTGCTCCTGTCTTTTACATGGATCATCAACAGAAGAGGATGTGGTTCTGTGTGAAACTGAATACTCGTTCCTTCAAAAACTATTTTACTAAACTATTTTCCATGTGAGAACGGAAAGCTTGGCAGGCATAGTAACAGTAACTAATGGGGGTGGGGTTTAGCAAAAGGTCAATTTAATAAAAAAAAGCTTTTTTCACAACTGGGTACCTACTATATCTATATTATATCTCCTGTACACAATTGTAGCAGAAACACTGCATGATGTGTGTATTCCCATTGACAATTACTGTAGAATATACAGTTAGAACATGCAGTGCACACACACATCTCCAGGACAGCATTTCTCAAACACACAACGCTGCAGGAAGGAGATGTTGGATAGTAATCGCACTGTATGACTTGTTGAACTCTAATGCTCCTCATGTAGTGAATCGCTGTGACTCAAGGTCATCACCCATGGAACTCATCAATCATGAAAGAAGGCAAGACTGAAAACACACACCCATCCACACATACACAAACACGTTCATCTATCAATATATGAATGAGCATAACGCTAATATGATTCCGCTCCAAGAGCACTTGAGCCACGGTCCTCAAACCAGCTTCTCTCACACCCTGCTTCTCTCTCTCTCTCTCTCTCTCTCTCTCTCTCTCTGATTTTAGCGTGAAATGCTCAGTGATCATTCTGCCGCAGTTCTCCATCCGACCCGTAATCATTGCAGCGCTCGCTCACTTATTCTGTCAGTCAGAGAGAAACGGAGAGGGCCAGCTGACACTCAACACCCACCCATCCTCTGCTCCCTCCACCCCCTCACAAACACACACACACACACACACACACACACAAACCACACAAATAAACACTCACACAGGCGACCAAAGGCAAACAGACAACGCTGAAGTACAAAGACACACACGCAGAAGGGCCGACTCGTGAGGCTGGGGATGGGCAGTGGACTTGGGGCTTGCTAGGGTGGAAAAGGGAACAATTTCATGCCCAAGCGCATCAGAGAGGGCTACACTGGGAACACGAGCAAACATTTTTCCACCCAGATAGGTTACAGCTATTACCCTCGCCTATTAACCTTGCTGCTCACCTGCAAGCTGTGTTTCAGGTCACATCCACAAGAAGATTCACACACAGAGTTTGTATAGGCGTGTTGGGGGTTGGGTGAGTATCTTTCTCCCCATTACATCATTTCGGGCGTGACGAGTGGTCCGGAGATCTTTTTGTAAGTGTGTACTCTATGGATGGCGATTACGAGTTTGGCTTGATCTGTGCAATATCATGCAATAACAGCATGGGGTGTGATCATCATTCCGGCAGGGGGGGCAATGTGTCAAAACAAGGTGCTAACTCTCCGGTAACTAAGTAAGTAGCCCCATTATAGCAACAATGCAAGTGTGCATGAATGTGACGGGGAGTGCTGACAATTGAAAACGAAGTGTGAAGGATACGATAAAGCATCCACATGAGTGTGTGCACGTGTGTGTGACACCCTCACTCCACCAAACCTGGATTAACAATACAGGCATCGCTTTTTTTATTAGTGCTTGTCTCGTCGCCAACACTCCGAGCCTGCCAACAGAGAGATGGGCAGAGAAAGCCCTTTTGACACAGGAGAAAAGATTAGCATTAATATCACTACAAACACACTTAGAAAATGTCAGGGTGGTATTAAGCACAATTGGAAGAGCCTTAAACACGGTTTAATGCCTATAGAAATATTATATTGAGCATACTGGCATTGATTATTTTGTTCAGTCACTGTATATGTTGATTGCAAACGGTCCTCCAAAAGCCAATCTTCCTATTAAGTGTATGCATTTATTTTTTTTTTGAGGCTATAAAGGTTAGTGAAAGATCAGTAGGGAAGACGGTCTTTTGTGCTTACTCTCTGTATATATCCATGTTTTCCCTTTCCAACTCAATCAGCTGACTGAAGGCGTAGAGTGAGGGGAGTGATTTCGTACGCCACTGATTCTGGAAGTTGGAACATTTCTACTGCTCGGACGGGCACAAAATTCTTCCACTTGCATCATCAATACAAAAGAAAAAGTGGTGGCCCGTGCACATCAAAAGGTGATGTGAGAAGTTAACTACTACTATGATTTCTCAGAAACACTTGGTGGCCACAACATAAACCTACAGGGTCGTGTCATATTTCAGGAGGAATTCTGTATTTCAGTGTAAAGGAACATTGAGGTTGTGGTAAAAACAAATAAAAATTTAAATGGGAATTGAGAGTGAGGAAAATGTTATTCATGGAACCATCAGCTCAATCCAATATTGCTAAAACCTCTGTGAGCCAATCATCTTGTTGCTGTCAGAATTTAAAATCTGCCTTCTCCCAGATGTCCTTTCTGTGTCTGAGACCCCATTTGCGCTTCATTCATCTAGGGCGTATTTCAGTTAAACCAATCAGACTTTGCCATGACCTCTCTGAGCCAATCATCTCATTACTGTCAAACCTCATAACTGCTCCTCTCTTTGCCGCTGTCAGCTGTCATTTCAGTGTCAGATCGGTGCAACCAATCCTCAACCCCATTCACCTCCAGTCCTCATCACGTCCAGCGCCAAGGGGTCCTACCACACCGAGCTCATCAGGCGTGCTGTTCCACACCTCATCCATCCAGATCTTCGGCATTGCTCCTCACCCCTTCATGTACAGCTCATGGCATCACTACCCCCTGTTCCTGTACGGTGCATGCTGCATCATGAAAAACAAATTTCTTGACAACTTTCTAAGCATTTTTTTTTCAACTTGTCTCTCCTAACCAATGTGAGACAGAGAAGGCGAGGGGGACCAGAAATATATTTCACTCACTATATGGAATTTTATGCGAATTGGCATAATTGACATGACTCATTCTACCTGTATAACTGGGATATACGTAAATAATGCAACTGCTTCAGTTGGCCTCTACATATGCATTGTGGTCGTGACTGATGTTTGTCTAAATCAAGCTTGAGGATAGCAGATGTTTCATCTACTGCAACATTTACCCAATCCTGAATCCACTCTGTATTAGACAATCCATGAATGTACCTGGTTATTTTAGCTTCAATAATGTCCACAGCACCTAATCATCTCATCTCTGCCCGCCTGCGTTTCATGACAGTAATCTCCCTCCTTCCTTCCCTTTGGCTCTGTGAGGAAGATACAGCTGCAGGACAGGCAACATTTTAAATTGCCAACGTTACATCCACTGATTAACTCAAAGGTAAATCTTGTACTGTTAATTACCACAGGGATATTAGCAAGCAGGTCAAATTAGACCACGAATCACCCATAGTGGCCCCTTCAGAACCTGAGCCGAATATCACAATGGAAAAAAAAACTGCATCCTGATTCTTTAAAAGGACAATCACGCAGATGCCATCCTCCAAGCTGACTTTCATCTACTTAGAGTGTAGTTTACCTCACATCTGTCATTGTTATTGTACTTTGATTTGATTCAACCCCAGTTACCATTAGGGGTTTCATGCTGTAGCTGCAAAAAAGAAACCCCAACCTGCTCCCATATTCAGAAAAGGTGACTGGTTGATGTCTTGATCAACCAGACAACATCTTTAAACCTCACCTCCATAAAGCACATGGATGACAGAACATGGCCTGCTTATATTGCACATGAATGGCTGCCAGTCTGCTTGTGTCTGTGAGAGCCCAATAAAATCCCCAGCGCTAGAGTTGAACGCTCTTTATTGAAATGCAATATGCAAAATGGCCTCTTTATGGCGTAACACTGAGAGCGGTTTATAAGAGTCGGGGCTGAGCGGGAAAGCGAGGTAGAGAGATGAGCAGAAAACGGGATGAAAGAGAGGAGCTGTGTGTGTATGTATATGTAGCTAGCCACCGCTACCCCAAATTGTTCTCATTGGCAGCTCCCAGTCGTTTGTGTTTTAAATCAATGCGCTATATCAGCACAAGAGGGCTTTTCTTTCAAATAACACCATCTCCTCTGCCCTGCAGCGGTCGACTTTAGAGGTAACTGTAAAAAATGTGAAAACACTCAAAGCCCTTCACCTTGTCATCCCGATTGCTTTCCCACTACTGCAGGGTTTCAGCACTGAGCTTTGATATACTGTAGAGATGATAACAAAGTGCTTTGTTGCAAAAGGATACTGTATTAGTGCCAGATTGTATTGGGAGAATAGTAGTAACGGTGAATCTGAAAGGTTTGACTCCAACCTGATATGTCATGTTGTTCAGCACTTTAAAGACGGTCCACAAATCAATGCATTTCTCAATAATGTTCAGGGTATTACATTAAGCAAGACCTAACCTTGTGTCAGAGGGTCACTTGGGCTTGGAAAGGGTGGTCATTTTCAACAAATGTCTAACTGAGCAGGTCGTTTTTAGCCACGCCAGCAGCATGAAATATCTCGAAAACTATTAAATGGATTGTTATGAAATTTTGTACAGACATTCATGGTCTTTAGGAGGATAAGTCGTACTGACTTTAATGACCCCTTGACATTTCACCTAGTGCCACCATCAGGTCAGAATGTTAGGTTTATAGGTTTATGATCCTGCAAAACTTAGCACATTAGCATGCTGACATTCTGAACTAAGATGGTGAACATGGTATCAATATTAATACCTGCTTAACATCTGCAGGTGTTTGACATTGACCAAATTATAATATCCTCTCAGATACCAGATTTTGCGCCATTTTTGAACAGTGTCTGACATCTTTCCATGTGCTATCGTGGATGCTCAGGGGCCGCACCTCTTTTTCTCCCTGAGAACAGATTGCGCAGGACCCTTAAACAGACGACGCTTAATCTTCATGTACTCATCAAGACAAAGCATCATTACTGAGCCTCTAATGTGATGGTGAAAAGAAATAATGGGATTCGTGCAATGCGCGTTGATGCACTAAAATCCTGGCAAATTCAACCCCACACACAGCAGGAAACATCCATCCCAGATAGCATGTTCTTTTAAAAAAAAAAGGTTTTCTTGCTTGGTTCAACAAAAGATAAATCAATTTTAACATTGAATGAGACTTGATAAGTCACAGTGAACCTGCATTTTGATAGCATCATTGTTTTCTGAATGTTCTGTGTTTTCTGGTTAATGAAGAAGAGGCAGTTTTATTAGATAGGAGATGATTGGGATTCTTCCAAAATCTGCTTTCTAAAATGTGCAGGGGTTTCATTTGCACCCACAGCACAAGGAATTAAAAGTAGAAATTTGATATGATTTCTTCAGCATTTATGTCATACTCTAGATGTACAGTATATTGCGACAGTGCATGTTATGTAAGCATACAAAGCGTGGGGAAAAAAACTTTATTTCAACTGTAACAACATTTCTTTTTCAGTGTAATCGTTCCCTGTCCTGTCAAACTGGCCCCTCTTTTCCATGTAGCCTCTTCTGCCCCATTGACCCCGTCGCCGGGGGCAACTCCGCCCCCGTTTTATGACAATGCGTCATAAGGCCGTTAAACTCATACCAAATATCCATGGGCATGTCATTCCCAAGCAAGGTACTGAGCCAGTTACCCAGGACTTATTAATGTGCCGCATGTCCAACAGAACCTGCTGTTTCATCGCACTTTTTATTTTCACATCTGACAGGCAGAAATAGTGCGACTGATTGAAGGTGTCTCCATCGCAAACCAGCTCTATTTGCAAACTGGCCGTGCAGGCAGGACCGACCCAAGAGGATGGCACACTCACCCATCGTACCAGAAAATACAAATTTCATCTTGTAGCTTGAATCATTTCGAGGGGAAGGTGTGTTTGAGAATTCAGGCCAGCTGCGAAGCTGCGAGTTTGACGCCCTACTGTAGCTTTAATAATTAATTACACCGACACTGAAAACTACAGGATCTGGTCAGAGTTGCTCCTCCACTTTCTTATCCATTGATATTGGGTTTCATGTAACTGGGTGTTGGATGCAAGGATGTTTAGATTACGTTACATCACATCCAACATTGCACACGCACAAATGCAGCAGCACCCACACTAAGCAAGATCAGCCTGGATTCCCAGTAATCAGAGGCAACAACACTATTCTGCCTTGTTCACTCCATTCATGCTTATACAGTCTGTCATTTGCCCATGTTTTCACACACTCATCCTTAACATCTAGATTCCATATCACACAGGAAGACGTAGCCTATGAAACAAACCGCACCTGCCTGGTGTGGATGAGCCGTGTTCTATCCCTGTATACTGTATATTATGACTAATACCATAATATACAGTGCAGTAAAGGCGGTGCCAGAGAGGGACTGTATTGCAGCTGCGTGGCTGTAACGTGCAGGTAAAGGGACGGCAACTATCGTGCACGTGAGACCAGATGTTCAGAGCGAGGACGGAGGGAGCGTCGCCCAAAGGCGCGCCAAACGCCTCTTTAAGCATCCGAGTGCACACAGGTAGAATAATGCATGTGCAGGATCCATTATCCACCAGCAAGCGCCCATGCAAGTGCAGGATTCCTCGAGTGGGGTGGTCCTGGGGTATCACCCCCCCCCCCCCCCATGCCCTGTCCCGAGCGCCACGCTCTCGTGCGATTCATTAAACCGCCGTGCGCCTCCACTTCGCGGTGTAAACGCGATGCCTCTGCAGCCGGCGCGAATTCCTCTCCGGGACATGCACACTTCACACATAGGCTGCTGGCGCACACGTGCACACGCACATGCACATGCACAAGCGCGTTTTCCCCCGTATGTGTTCTGATTTGAATTGTCTGCGGCGCTTGGGTGTTTGAGTGAGGGGGGGGGTTCGCAAATGGCGCAACTTCTCATTTTTGCGTCTCCCTGTCAAGTTGACACAGCTGGGCGCCCCGCTGGCAGCAAACCGACCAGCCCCCCCGGTGTTTGATGGGAGGCTGCAGCGGATCCGAGGACACGCAGTCAAAAGCCACATGACAGCTTGCTGCACGGATAGTGGGACCGTTTGCAAACAGGAGCACCTGCACCCCCCGTACCGCTTCATGGGTGTCTTACCTTAAAGTCGAGGCGTCTTTGCGACGTTCTCACTGATGGGAGTCTTCGTTGGAGTAGCAGAAACGGAGTCACACGCCTAGTCCGCAGCTCCCCGATCGCTGTGTGGAGGAGATCGGAGGCTGGAGATACGGCGGTGCAAACCAGCGGAGCTCCGTCCGCTCTCTCTCTCTCTCTCTCTCTCTCTCTCTCTCTCTCTCTCTCTGATTCACAGGGAGGGCTCCCCACCGGAATATCACCGGCAACCGATTGGTCCACGGGATCCTCGGCGGCAAATGACACCGTGGGGGCCTGTGAGGCCAACGCACAAATTAAGCATCATCCTTACAAGCCATTCACATGTAATGGCTTTTGATTTGATTTGATTTTTTTTTTTAATTATTCTAAACGAGTGATGGGCCTACTTGTATATGTTCCGATTTCATTCAGACAGACAAGGCCCGGGCCGCATAGTTGGTGAGGGATTTACTGGAGTGCACTACACAAACAAACTAAAGAAATGACATGATAGTCAAAGAGCTTTTCATTTGCGTATCCAGTGTAATCCATTCCTCAGAAATGTCCCTCTGCGTTTGAAAAAAATGCAACGGATTGGGATGCACCTCCGAACGAACGACAGGCCCCAAGCTGCGAAATGCTTTGTGTTGAGACTTTTCTCAGCACCTTTTCGGCTGCTGTTCACTTCAACCAATTACTGGACATCCCATGCACAAGACGCACAGCATCCACTGAAGTGCAGGCTGCAGGATGAGACCTCTCCCGTGATGATTCATAGCGTAGCCGCCCCATTCTGAATACGCCATCACGCCGTGCACTTAACTTAGACGGTAAATGGGTCAGAGCTGACACAAAGACAGAGGGGGGGTGTATTCAATGGGCCCTAAGGTCATTTTATGACTGCACGAGTATGTTATTGCACGGGTGAAAACTAGACGGGCCCATTCTTGCAGTTGCTGCGATTCTGAACCAGAGGCTCCACAGGAGTCGGCATGTGCACCCTGGGAGGTCTCCGCAATTCTAACGGTCTTTTACACGCATGCAGACACGTGCGAAATGACAACTTCTTCCATATTGTCCCACCCAGTCCAACTCATCCTGCTCAGTGAGGGAGGCTGCAGCGCCTTCACTTGCAAAACCAAAGTCATTAGAGTACTTTCGACTTGAATATGACTATGAGGACTAGTTAGAAAAAACAAAAAACTGATGTTTGTGTCCAAAAATATAATGGATTGCTTTGCTGTATCGTTTGTTTCCCTTCTGATTTCCCCCTCAGGCGATCGTACAGTATTTCACCCACATCTTTAATTTACTGCTGCAGCACGTTTGATGAGGATTCGTTGCACCTTCAGCAAATTGCTAAGAGCTTTGCTATCACGGGAGGCGGTGTGCAAATGGATTATAGTTATCCCAAGTATTTGAATGTGTCATTGTTGGTAAAGAATTGTCCCATTTATTTATTAATAGCAGTGACAGTTGTGGAACAGGAGCAGCTTGGATACACTGTCAGCCTTCAGTTTCAGCACCATGGTCAGTGACACTGATACCAGTCAGTGTGTGTGTGTGTGTGTGTGTGTGTGTGTGTGTGGGTTTAACAGTTCACGCCAGACTTCTGACTACTGAGGTAAAACGCGTTGACTGGCAGAATGAAAGTGTCAGCATGTCAAGTCAACCTCAGATCAGAGTTGAGACCGTCGAAAACTGCGCTGCTTGGTGGCAAAGTTCAGTGTTAAGTTTCAGGTCACGCCATCTGCCACGCTGAACACAGTGTGACCACATCTGCCTTCGGTTACTTCGTGAGGTGATGTTTCAGATCGTGACGGTCGCTGCGAACTGCCTACGTGGGAAGGACGTGGAGCTGCTTGCTATGACCCACACACATTCTTCCACACCTTGCTGAAGGAGAGGGTTATGTGTATTAAGCATTCCAACCCCCACGACACTGACATTTAGTGCATCAACATGCAGCCCTAAGCTGTGCTATAGGGAAGTGTGTTTTACTCACTCAGAGTGCCTTAATGCTCATATAAAGTATAGGAGAGAAACTGACGCTTTAGTATATCAGCCTCATTATGTTTGATTCTCTCCCAGTGAATTGCACTCTAGCTCAGCCATGGCACACCACTTTCCTGCATAACAAGGCCACTGAGATGTAAATGTACGCTCTCTCTCGATGGAAGGCAGCCTAATGACTATTTATCAGTTCACTGGGTCAAGGTGTAATATCCGCAATTTCGACACGACACAACACGCGCCCTCACCCCTCACGTATGTGGCAGCACATTCATCACCAGGCGAGAATCGTTTTCCAGCTCGGCCTGGCGCCACCTGCCTCGCAGCCTGCCAGCAGATCTGTTTGTATCTTCATTAGCGCTCGTCCGAACTCCGTTGAAACCAGATGTCAGGAGGCCCTGACCTCGGCTCACTTTGAATAAAGTCGACCCCACCGGCTGCAATTTTGTGTCATTGAAGAAGTGGATTTTTGGTCCCACGTGCAAACCTGCTACTTTTCTGCAGATCTTGAGATTGAAAATCTGACTTGCCGTGGCCGCAGATAAATTGGAAATTCTATTTTCTGCTCCACAAACACTGTTATTTGGGAATGCATAACCCCTCTTACGTACTTTCACAGTCCAAGTGTTAGCAATGCAGGTATTTCCCATGAGAATCAATCTTTTGGAAGCAAATGAAAGTCAACGGCAAAAACAAATACCAATCTCTCTCTATGTAACTTTGCACGAGCATTCCCACAGACATCAGCATAATACAAACACACATCTGTGCATCAGAGTGGAGAAGAAGCAGGCATCCAGTTTTTTCCACTACTTTAAAATGCAAGAGGTGATTTGACATATTTGATAGAAACCTAGACCGGTGATGCAAAAATCGATGTATATTCTTTTTCTTCACAAAGTAGCCAAATTTGAAGGCAAAATTCAATTCAAATATTTCATAAACACATCAGTAGTGACAATTCATGAATTGTGGCCAACCACAGTCTCACATAAATACCCAGTGGAGGGTTTTCCTTCTGCGACGGCTCATGTTTACCTGTGGTCGGAGTGAATTATCACCCCCGGACAAAACATTGATCACCGTCAAAAAAAGAAAAAACAGCTACTCAATTGATCCCCAGACAAATGTGATGAGCTCTACCCATGGCTTATCCCCTTTTGAGTCTTTTGATGTGGGGAAAGTTGCTGATCTGCCGTGTCCTCCTTTCCTAATAAAGCTGTCATCAGCTGCCAATGTGCACTTTCATGGCATTGCTCCAAGCTAGCTGAGATCAATAGCGCCTGTCAGGGAGCGGTCCCCAGGCGTAACCAGGCTGGGGGACACATGGTAAGTAGATCACAGTGGTGGACCTAGGCAACACTCTGATTGAATATGGACCCCGGGTCCAACAGGGCGACATTACACTGTGTTTACACATGGGGGTGAAAAAAGAGAAGAGAAAATAAGAGAATTGGTTCATGCATAGATAAAAGCCAATGGGAATCATATTAGCGAGTCAAGAGCCAGTGGTGGCACAGAATTGTCAACAGAAAGGAGAGAAATCTGATTTTGTCTATAGCTGTATTTAGTTTCTGTTGGCACAGTGGTGATGTCACAAACCCTGTTAGTGTGATAGCACCCTTCTTCCATCAGCCTGCTAGGCTTCAACACATACTATATATACTGTGTGTATTTATATACATAAATCCATCTCTTGAGAAGATCTACAGCTCTGCCGGTGTCATGCATATTTCATCAAGCAACATGCAAGGCTGTGGAGCCCATAGCGCATGCAGCTTTGACACCTTAACTAACCAGGCAGCACTGATAGACACACACCACTTTCTGTGCTGGAAATTTGCCGTTATTGTGACAGACTGACGGAGCGATTGTTGTGATGTCCCATTCAAGCACACACACCCTCAGCGCAGACACACAGCATTATATCACCTGACGTAACCCCAGAAGAAGCAGTGATATCTTTTCTTAGTCCTGCAGAATCATCTTGCGTGAGGTAACATGTCACAAGAACTTCACTGTTCTTCAGAGACCTCTTTTTGTGGACAATCACAGTGAGGATACGCACTCAGGTCTGTTTTTGACTCTAAGGCATTTTCATTTTATATAAGAAAGCACATAACTGCCAATGCAGTGCTCCTATGTATCAAGTCTAATGTGACTGTATTCCTCATAGATGAGATAAAGGCAGCTGATCATTTGGGGAAACAGAGAGCTGTAGTATAATTAACTGACGATAAGCAACACTAAGAGTCTGCAGCTATGATAGATGATAGCAGCTCTGTGAGGCTGTACAGCGGTGCTTTGAGCTAAATGCTAACATCTGCTTGCTAAGTGACATACCATGCCAATGTTAAGCAGGTATAATGTTCACCATCTTAGTGTGTTTGCATGCTAACAATAGCTACTTAGCAGTATGATACAGTATGATGCTGGGCCCTAGTGGAATTCATCCTGAGGGGACCATAAATGCTTTAATTCATCAAGCATCTTAAACACAGATACTTCACTCAAAATCACGAATGTCAATGTCAATGTGGTGCTAGAGGAAATGTCAGGGTATCACCAAAGTCAGTAGGAGTCATCCTCTGGTGACCATGGATGTCTATGCAAATTTTGATGGCAATTTCTCCAGTAGTTGTTGAGATATTTAAGTCTGGACCAAAGTGGCGGACCGATTAACCAACATTGCTATCCTGAGAACTGTGTTGCTAGCATGGTTAAAAATGTGGGTTTGGACACCGTACTTAATAAAAATTCATATTCAACTCCATAGAACCACCTTCTCTCAGTAAATAGAGAGAGACTGGGTAGAAGGTGCTGCAGCCTGTTGTTCTACAGGGGATGGGTGCAGTTAATCACTGAGCAAAGCAAGGTAAGGTTGATTTAACACTCCCTCCATTATTTATTCAGGTATAAAACAAACACAAACATGGGTATGATTTGTTGGCTGTCAGTATTTTCTTTTTTCTGAAGGGACCTAAGCTGCCAAGTAAATGGATCCTGTAATTTATGGCTTCCGTTTCGTTTGAACCCATGAGGATAGCCTCCACGTGCCGATATGTTTTGTTATGTAACTTTGAAGGGATGAAAATGGACAATAAACTTCCAAGGATTTTCACTATAATAACTTTCATAAAACATCAGTTGGTGTTCCAACTCATCTCTGAGTAAGTGTTCCCATTCCACATTCGTATCTGCATTATTGTGTTCACTGATGCACACTCAGGACTGCATCAGTCATAAAATACAATAGTGCATGTTTAAATGTGTCCAGCAGTGAGGAATTGATTGAAGTTGAAGCTGGCAATTAGTTTCATTGATAACTGTACCCACGGCAAGGAACACACCGAGTACAGGAAGGCATAACACATCTACCGTCTGCTGTCCTCATTTCCCTCCTCGCCATTCATCTGCAGATGTAATGACCAAAGAAAGAGCAAGACGCTGATCTGTCAGGATGATTCACTGTCAATTTACCAGGCTGCTTATGAAGCACCGCTCTGTGCAGCAGACGGGTAGATGGAGCGAGCCAACTCTTCTTGCAATCAACATATTGACACACAGGATGGTAACGCACTGATTGGGAATGACTGTGAGGAGATGACTTCTTAGTAAAGACTTGGTGGTAACTGGAGTGGCTATTATTTGTACAGACTAGCACATGTGATACGGTGCTGAGCAGCGTTGTTATCATGCAGCACATGTATTGGAATAAAATGCCTGTTTACAATTGAGCACTGTTGTCATTTCTTGGTGACATAGGATACTCCGTTTGTGTCTTTCAAAGGAGACAAGCTTGTTTTGAAAGGATGCATTTTTCTATGCCAGTAGTCTACAACGCAGAGATGTGCCTCAAGGTTTTGCAGAACTCTATATGGACCTTCAACGCGTAAGCAGAGAGAATCTGAATTATAGCAACATCTTGGGCTTGTTCGGCTTAGCTATAGCCGCACATCTGCAAACAAAGCCTGTGCACAGCCAGCCGGCACTCTGGGCCTCTGGGGAAGAAGTACTCAGATTGTTACAGTATAATTATGTAAAAGTAGCAATGCCATACTACAAAAACACTCCCTTACATTCAAAGATGTAGCAAAAGTACAGGAGTATTAGCAAAATGCTCCTAAAGCATCCACACTAAAAGTACTCCCCCCCCCCCACCCCGTCTGTCTGTGTTATATTATATCAGTGGATCTGTTATTAATGATGCATTAACATGTAAGCAGTACTTTAATATTATAGCTGGCCACGGCGGAGCTCATTTTAAAAGCTTAATATGTAGCTTTGGGTAGTGTCATCTATTGCATCGTGTTTTATATAATGATCCCATGTTGTTGTACCCAAATCTTAACCTGAAAAGAAACATATTAAGTACAGGTGTAGCAGAGCAAAAAATGTACAGCATTGCTACCTACTGAAATGCACTCAGTACTTGAGCAAATGTACTTTCCACCAACGCTTCACCCTGCTTCTTTCCTGGATTGCAAGGAACACAATTAAATACGTTAAAAACATAATTTCTCCACAATCCACTCCACCACTCAAACACGGGGGTCACGTCTCAGGCAGTGACGCGGCTTCACTGGTCGGTGCGTCATGTGCGTCTTGGAAATAAGAGGTGAGTGGCGCCATTGCGTGGCACAATGGGGAATTACACGAGCCTGCGTGGCAGCCAGAGAGTCCCGTTAATCATCATATGATAAATCGTCGAATCCAAAATAAAGGCGCTCAAAAGTCCTACTTTCACATAACATAAATGATAGAATCTTCAAAGACTTCAAATCCGCGTATTTCATTGTACAGCTGTTGCGCTGACTGTGGATGAACGTGCGTCTTTTTCCCTTTTAAAACAGGCCATTTAACACCATCTTTCCAGCGCAAAGTCCCGTCATCCCGAAATTCCTTAAGCTCCTTCACCTCTAACCTTTAAATAGCCGGAGGCAGGCGACGTGCAATTAAAACAAATTGGTGCCCTTTTAGACAAAAAAGTCGACCACTTTTGAGTTCATCCATCCCATTTCCTGGACCAAGTTCCTGAGGGAGGGCCAGTAAAGGAAGGCATGGGAAAGTTCTCCCCACTTTTTCCGATCACACCGATTCTTTTTAAAGAAGCGCAGAGCGACTCTCGCTGCTTGCACGAGCACAAGCAGAGCGCCAGGGAGCCAATAAGGAGACGAAGCCCCGCTTCACGAGAGAGAAAGGTAAGAATCTTCTCCAATGAGGGGGGGGGGGGGGGGTGAGATTAGGATTGTTGACGTGACAAGAAATAAAAACTTGTTTAATTTTTATTTTAAGGACACAATCACACGACGCTGTAGTTTCTCAGTAGCTGTCAATTCTTAATCCCCCAAGGTGTCAGAATCATGTGTCTGCAAGGGGTTTACAATGTCTGGCACACTTTTTAATTGATAGGTAATTGTACATGTTTATTACTCTATTACATTCTGTATTCCTGTAGAGAGTTACAGGGTGTCTGGACCTTTTAAAGTCCAGTGGAATTCCTACTGTATTAGTCTTTCGGTATAAAAGAAAGCGAAATCTGTGGTGAGTCGGGTTTTAGAATTGTTTTTTTATTTAGCCCGCCTTGCTGTAGATGTTTTTTTTTTATACCATATCTTTGAACAATATATGAACTTAAAGTATGGATTTAAAAATGACTTTAAAAGTAAACTTGTCAAAAGCCTTTTGTGGCTTGTAGTTACTGTGGCACTAATGATTTCTTGGTTATACTGTTTTATTGTAGTTTATACTGTGATATACTTAGTCTGGACTTTTTTCTATGCGGTATGGTGAACTATTGCTGCTGTCTGGTTGTATTCTGTGCTATGTTTGGTAGCGGTAACAGTAATACTCCATACAGTAAGAGAATATTCCCAGGAGTGGATCAGTCCAGTTGTCATTTCTGTGCCCGTTCTGTGGGCCAGCTTCCCTGACAGGCCATTGTCTTGTCTCATCCTGTCAGAAGAGTTTATATATTCACTATTATTATTCTTTTTTCTCAGAGGGGAAGAAATAACAGAAAAACAGAAACAGTCTAAACAAATAGACAAGTGTCACAACTCCCCCACACAGGATGTTTATTCAGATGTGTGTGTGCGTGCGTGGGCTTCCTGACTAGCTACGGGCTGTGTCATTCATCATTAACAATACCTCAAGACAAAACCTGAGTGATATCAGCCACTGTATCGTTTCACTCAGCTTTAATTGATTCATGAATCCACCTGGAAAAATGAATATAATAATGCTGTATCGTGTAAAAGCTTGAGAGGCCTCTCTTGGAGTCATCGAACAGTGAAAGCGTGCACTATTTCCATTCATATTAAACGCTAACTTTAGCCCCATGTGTTTTTGTTTTAGTCCATTTTACCTTGTTTTTCACATCTTGATGATGCGGAGTTGGAGCCCCACCCTAACAACACGCTGAGCTCATGGAAGAACTAATAGGGGGCTGCAGCCAGATACACATGTTCCCCAGTAAAACGACACCATTACACTGAATAGGTTGGAGAAAATTAGCTCATGTGCTCCTTATAGAAATCATTACACTAAACACTTGTGCATTAACAGCGCGTTTATGTGAACCCTTGAGTATTCTGTAGTGGAGGAAAAATATACAAATTAGGTGTGTGGTACTCTGTAATCTGCAGTGTGGCAGTAAATGAAAAGGTGGATAAACTGTATAACCTGCCAAACAAATACAACTGAGACCAGCACCCGGGTACAACGGGGTCCAAGCATCCAGTACAGGCAGAAGAAAGTTTAAACAGGCAATCTGAAGGTGGTCTGACAGAGGTTTCACAGTTTTTTGGCGACAGCGCAGATTTTAGTCAGATTTGCACGAGAGTTGTAAGATAAAACTATTGGACGTGCAATGTGCCAAATTTGCCACCATTTTGACAAATAAAGGCGAGGAGTTACCAAAGAATCAAATGCTAGTGTGCAAAAGCAGGTTATGAGTATTTTCTAAAATTGCGAAACATCTATATCAGTGAAAAAGGGTGACATGCAGCGTACGGTTAGGGAGGTGTTTACGTACCAGTTTATTGTAGCATCCCTGTAGTCTGAGTATGGCTCCCTTGTTATGCGTGTCCAGTTTTAAACTTTTATTATCTATGTTGCAAATTTCACCGGCCTACCACTGGCGGGCTCTGCCACACAACCACTTTTAAATCAATAACGATTGCATCGATTTTTACATCTGTGTGTTGCAGAAGGTGCGATATATCTTAAACGTTCTCTCATTCTCCCCCATCTGTCAATCTATCTGTCATCTAACAACTGTCCCTCTTAGGAGCAGAGAATGTCCAGAGCTGACTGGTCCTTCCTGGAGCACCTGCTGGAGGAGGGCCAGGAGTATTCGACAGGCATTGGCCGCATCTGGCTTACTGTACTCTTCCTGTTTCGCATGCTGGTACTGGGAACAGCCGCCGAATCTGCCTGGGATGACGAACAAGCTGACTTTGTCTGCAACACAAAGCAGCCTGGCTGCCCCTCTGTGTGCTACAACAAGGCCTTCCCCATCTCCCACTTTCGCTACTTTGTCCTCCAAGTCATCTTTGTCTCCACGCCGACCATCTTCTACTTTGGATATGTGGCTATAAGGGCTGGGAAGGACAGTAAAAAAGAGGAGGATAAGAATGAGAAGCAGGCAGAAGAAGGCACTGGTGGAAGAACGGGAGGAGCTATTGTAGAAAGGGACAATAACTGTGTGACTAAAGACAATGCAGAAGAGAAGCAGAAACAAGAGGTTGGTGGGAATGGTAGAAAATCTAACAAGGCTCCGCCTGAGGCTCCTAAGCTGAAAGGCAGGCTGCTGTGTGCATATGCATTCAGCATCCTGTTCAAAGTTCTTCTAGAAGTTGGCTTCATCGTAGGACTGTGGGTCCTTTACGACGGCTTCTTCATTGCAGCGAGGTTTGAGTGCACGGGGTTCCCTTGTCCTCACACCGTGGACTGCTTTGTCTCTCGACCCACGGAGAAGACCATCTTCACCATCTACACTCAGGCGATCGCTGCTGTCTCCCTGCTCCTCAACCTCGTCGAGCTCCTACACCTACTCCAGCTTGCCATCTCCCAGCGGCTGGAGAAACGCTTCCGCGCCCAGCAGCAAGACTACCTACCTCGGGCAGAGCAGATAACAGCCCGACAGGAGGCTGCAGAACTCCAAAGGGAGGAGTCAGAGTCTTACAAAGCAGCGGGCCATGTTAACCTCCCCAACCAGGGGGAGGCTACGTGCCACCCCAACCCCTGTGAGAGCTACAGGGATCTGGCGATAGAGGTGAACTGGGGTCCTGGGGAGGCTGAGGGTGACCTGCTTCCCAGTTATTTGAACTGCATGGGGAGTATAGGGACAACACATTCCCCTAGAGTCCATTATAAGAAACACGCACACCACAATGGGAAAAACACCAAGGGTTCCCATAAGGGAAACTCAAAGCGGAAGCATTACGTATGACACAGTCATAGTGACAGTCACAGTCAGATGGAGTAATATGTTGTTTATGACAATGAAAGCTTTGTTTGGTTCCTGGTCCTTCCAGGTTTTTTTTATACATGCTATCATGTACATGACACTTGTGCACGGTGAGAGCTCAAACCATGGAGAAATGAAGAACAACTATTGCACTGTGACCTCGATGCCTCAGAGGCAGGCAGGCTTTCAAACAGAGATTTGCCAGATAACTGGACCTATTCAAAACGAAACATTTTGAGAACACTCCCCAAGGCAAAGAAATCGAGAGACGACTGCAGTCATAAGATGCCTTCGTGTTACATTTAATGGCCTTTAGCGCTGAATGTGACAGTGGAAAATGAGACCGTTCGGAGGGGCTAGGGATGCTGCGTGAGTGTGTATGGGAGAGTAGGCAGCAGAACCACTGTTTCAGCATATTCCTCTGAGATTTGCACTGTAACCCCTGGAGTTGTGTGAAGCCCCCTCCTCTCCCCATAGCTGTGGAATGTACTGGTCTCTGGATCCTGCTCAGCTCCCAAGAGGATAATGGCTGCGTGGATGCAGGGATGCATGCAAACACACACATGCACACACACGCACACACGCACAATGTACTTCTCCCCTTTCACCCAGTGGGTCTTGGTCACTCGAGTTGGGGATATGGACTGGGGAAGGCATGAGTAAACAGAAGGACAGCCAAACCAGTGGAATTCTG
The DNA here is from genome assembly GCA_036023855.1 of Gadopsis marmoratus. Lineage (NCBI taxonomy): Eukaryota > Metazoa > Chordata > Actinopteri > Centrarchiformes > Percichthyidae > Gadopsis > Gadopsis marmoratus. The sequence continues at coordinate 3,088 of JAVQJF010066738.1, read as the reverse complement.
GGATTGTAAATGACTTATCATTGCCAGTAACCATAGTAGGAAAGAGAGGACCACTGCATACTAGATTACGAGAGCTGCATAATGGAGCAAAGACAAGCATCCCGTCCGTGAAAATCAAACCTTTTAGAGCGCTTGAGAACTCAGTCGACGCATTAGGGATTGCACACTGAATGGACTGAAAGCGGTACAGAACTGTGCAAACTTAATGACAGGAAATGACTAATCATGTGAAAAACTGTATTTAATGTTTAAAGTATTGTGAAGAAATATATATTTATTTTTTTTTGTGGAAAATAAAGTTGAAAGTACCCCCAAACTGATGATGGCACCTTCAGTTGATTGTATGATTATCATAGGATCTCCCAGCAAGTTAAAACACAAACTCCATTATTCGTGTGGTACAAAATAGATGCTGTACAGAGACTAGATTCCATACAAGTCGATGTGTTCATTGTGGTTTTTTTTAATCTTCTTTCCTTTCTGAATATAGGGATGAGATTTCTGTGTGGGGGAGAATGTCTCTGAGGTGTGTATTGCTTCTCTGTCCAAGCATACACTTTCCGCTATCCAAATACTGTCACAATACACAGGCACTGAATCACTCAAGAGAAAGTGCTGTGGGAATAATAGAAAGACAGAGGTGTGGAGAAGTGGATGAGCCTTACAGGGTATCATGAGCACAGCCTCCTGAGGGGAAAAACTGGGGGAAAATAACTGGGATTTAATAGCTGTTTTCAAATCCGCGGCTCTGGCTGCACAGGGAAGAAAGGCATCAATTATATGCCAATAAAAGTTCATACAAGGTGGAACGGCACTTTATGCTGGCTCTATTTAATATCCCCTGGAGAGACTGTTAACGCTGTTTTTCGTGGAAGGCAATTGATAAAATCCAGAACGCGGCACCTTCAACAAAGGTGCTCGCCCAGGCTCCGGATGAATGTAGCCATATGTCTTTTCAGGGCGGCAGCCGCAGCGCTCTACAACACAGCACTCGTTTCCAGCAATTTACAGAACTGTCTCCATGGCGATAAGCCGTTATCTATAGCAGGAAAAGGGGTTTATAAATTGAAGTGAGACAGGTTCTGCGTGAGGCCAAACAAGAGCTGCAGCGAGCAGCTGAAAAACTGAAATTAAAAAAAGAATCTTAACTTTTTTCTTTTCACTTGCTGCAGTTTCATTGTATTGTATGATTTAATAATAATAGGGAGACTATTTCTCAGTCCTCAGGGTGGAATGTGCTATTTATCGCGGGCCGCCTCTCCCTGTGTCAAGGATAAATTGGCAGATATTGTTGAGAGAACAATCCAAACAGAGCCTGCAGAAGCCAGGGGGTCATGGAACAGATTGCACGGGGCGACACATACTGGGCCCTCTGTTGCCAACCAAAGCCAGCAGCGGAACAGCGGAGCTCCCTTTAGGATCCACGTTCCTTGTAGCCGATGAAGCCCGGAGAAGCCTGATGCCCTGCTCTATTCCTTCCACAGAGTAAACTCTCACCTCCTGTTCAGTGAAGCGAACATAAACCTGCAGGTTATTTGCTGCTCCAACAGCCATTTTTAATCTAGTCAGTATCTACCCGTCAGAGAAATTGCCGCCCCCCTATCAAGCCCGCTAACCTCCTCTGTCAGGACAGCAGGACATTAGTAAAATGCTCTCCCATTCATTGGTTTGATTACCTATTATTCACGTCTAGACTATTTCCCAAACTCAGGGCAATCAAATCAGACACCCAGTAAAAGCTTGCCAACAGGAGGTATTTGTTTGTGTAAAGCTGTACAAATAAAAGGAGTGTGGTAATTAGTTTGGAAGACCCTAATCTGTGTGACAGGTCATCCTTAAGCATACACGCTCAGCTGGGATCAGGATCAGCTGCCATTCGGACTCTGTTTCCTGGTATTGTTGAAGTCACTGCTGATGCATTTCCTCATTCTGTTAGTGAAGCCACATGCAGCTGATCACACGCAAAGAAAGGCAATTTCTCCGTTTGGTGAATGAGTGTATGCACACACACGCATGCACACACACACACACACACACACGCTTTTTAGACTGTAAGGCAGTTCAAAGTGTCACGCCCAAAGGCAGCTCTCCTTTAGGGAAGGTCTTTCAGCTATGCCCTGACCCAAGGTTTAGGGTCTTTAAAGGGTCCACCTATGTGCCAGGCCTGTCCAAAAAGGTTTGCTCTGTCGTCCTACGGCCTGCCCGCTGCACTGCTGAAAGCCCCGCATATCTCTAGGAAGCGCCATAAACAGGCAGACAAGGCACACGCAAACACACACACACACACTCAAGAAGTTAGGAATGACCACCATGACCTCACGTTACAACACCCAGACTTTCACACACACACACAGACACACACACACACACACACACACACACATGAACAAGGGACCGGGAGAGCTTAAAATAGAAAGCTACAGGGTGAATGAGTTTATGAGTGAATAAGTAATGCAACAACTCTTTATTTGGATGAAACTGAAAATAATGTGCCTTGCATCGCAAGAACCACTTTTCTGGGTTTAGTGTTTATGTTACAGCGTCTGTATGTGTGACAGGAATACAGCTTTGCCGTTACATGACTTTCTCTGTATCCATAACAATGTCACGTCCAAGCACCCAGTCCTTAATTTGGCCATTTGTGCTACTCAATAAAAACAACACAAAACTGCTTTGAGCAGTTCCTAAATTTAAACTCTGGGCAGGAAGTGGGTCTGCATCTGCTTCCTGCTCCAGTATTGTTTCTCCCCAGAGATTGGTGGTTTGGGATTGTTCACCCTGACAATGGGGCTGCAGTGGGCATTGTTGCATTGTTTTGTGCCGACTCCCCTATGTTTTGTGACCTAATGTCACGGCCGCCCCATCGAAGGCCAGTGAAGGATGAGGGAAACGGGCAGAGTGCCAGCTGTGTGGATGGAGTCAATTAAGAGGGCTGCTACCACTTAAAGCTGGGGTGGGGGGGGGGGGGGGTTTAGGACATGTTGTACCATGATTGTTATTAGTTATTTGAGATTGGGGTCTGCTATGGTTAACATTCGGGTGTTTAATTTAAAGATGCACTAATAAAAAGTAGAATAAACAAAAGTCA